>LOEQ01014820.1:0-12443 GCA_001685075.1 Bramus lutescens
ACACACAGACAGAATGTTGTATACATAATAAATAAATAAATATTTAAAAAAATATTTAATTGAGGGTGGGTTGCTTACAGTTTTAGAGGTTCAGTCCATTATGACGATGAAGGGGGCATGGCAACATGCATGGTGCTGGAGCTGAAAATGCTACATCTTGCAGGAAACAGGAAGTTGACTGACACACTGTGTAGAAAGTCACACTGTGTAGTATCCTGAGTATAGGAAGCTTCAAAGCCTGCCCCAACAGGGATGCACATCCTCCAACAAAGCCATACCCACCCCAACAAAGTCACACCTCCTAACAGTGCCGCTTCCTTTTAGGGCCACCTTCTTTCAAAGAACCTCAAAGGTGAATACAGATTAAAAAGACATCATTCTCTAGGCAGTGGGTAATTGGGGGTAAACAAGCAGGATTTTCTGGGGATTGTTGTCATAGTTGAAGATTAAATCTTTATTTAGTGATTTCTGTCCTTTCCACACATTCATTATTCTCCAAGAGTAAGTTACAATATTTTAACTTTAATGTATGTTTTCAGAACTCAGCCTACATTTCCTTATATTTATATGCATATAAAGGAACCACTTAAACAATATTTCACCAAACAATTGAGTAATTGAGCAATTTACAATACAGTTTGCTTCAATGTGTATAAAGGTAACAGCATATAACATATAATTTCTTCTTTTGGAAGAAATAATAGCTCTAAACTGGAAAAAGTGGAAGAAAATAAAAACAGCTTTCTCAACTGCTGTTCCATTCATGAAACAAATGTTACAAAAATTAATACTTGTTCCCAGCACATCATTCAGATATATGCACACAGACTTTTGTATATGTGACCATGCCCATTCATGGGATCGGTGTACACTTTACGAAGCCCACGATATTCAAGATGTGCACACAAGAGAGGTCGTCAATGTGCATCATTCTCTTCTTCCACATCACTGTTTTAAAGCTGGGCCTCTTCACTCAGACTCATTCCAAAAAACTGAATATCAAACAGTTTTTTTAGTTTTTCACTGGAAAAATTAGCTTCATCTATTCACTTATAATTTGGATTGAACTGTCTTTATCTTCTTTAAAGAACTATTCAAAACATGTAAACACACATGCAAATAACATTCAACAGACTGAGCAGGTTATGTTTAGAATTATATGAATATACATACAAGCATGAAATAACAAAGATTTAAAAAGGGGCATGAATTTAAAGGAGAGTGGGATGGGGTATATTTGAGGGCTTGGAGAGAGAAAAGAGAAAGGAGAGTGTTGTAATTATACTACTATCTCAAATATGAAAATGAAATAAGTAAAACAAGTAAGCAATTTAAAAATGAAAATTTGACAAAATCACAACTCCCTCTAGTGTCCAGAGTTCACTCTGCTGGACAATTGGACAGCTAGCTACTTCTCCCTTGGCTCTGCTGGAAACACAGACGGCTAGCTGCTTCTCACTTGGCCCTGTCGGTGCTGATTGTATGGGGCCTCTTTCTCTCTAACTGACCAGGTCACTCTTCATATCCTTATGCCAAGATTACCAAAGTCCAAGCTTAGCTCTGAAAGGTGGCTGTTCTCTTGGTGCATGTTGAGGCATGGCCATGATGGTGTCAGTTCAGGAATATTAGTGTTCGACTACTGGCAGAGTTTTCCTTTCTTTCTGAGATTTTGGTTTCCAAGTCACAGGCATTTTTTAGTGAACCATGGGTGACTGAAGGTTTCAATTATAGAATGAGCTGAGACATTTCAAATACCCCCACCAGTGACTCCTGAATTGCATGAGCAAAAATTCCCCCGCCTCTCTTTCTCTCTTCCCTGTTTTCTGCTTTGATGAGTATATTTTCAAAGTAGTCCTTAAGGAGGACACAAAGTAGGAGGAGAAAGGGCACTAGGAAGAGGAAGGGACAGCTAGGAGGAGGAGGGAGGGAGGAGGAGGACTTCTCCAATTTAGAGATATATGCTCAAAACCACAGTGGTGGTATGATTACTATATTCTAATTCTGAGAGGTGACAAGGCATAAAATTTATAAACATCATCCACAGGTAAGCCCTTACACATGTTTTCCTTGAGCCAAATATCCCCATAGGTTTTCCTGCAGTTAGAAGTGAAGTGTGTGTGTGTGTGTGAAGACATGGGAACTGAATGCTGCCCTCCACTAGTCTCTGCCAGTGTACTTTTCTGGCTGTGATTTTCTCTACTTCATGAACAGAGGCATTTTGTGGTCTTTTCCTGTAGCTATTTCTTTGCTTTTCTAAAATTAGATGTTAATTTTTCACCTTTCTGGGACCATAGCATTTTTAGGACAAATTATCCTGGATATGGACATAGCACCTTAGTTCAAAGAGTTCCTTGACTATGCACTCATGCCTTCTTTCTGAACAATATGTTCGAGAGCTGTGTATTTATATATATGTGGAAATATCTCATATCTGATATTTAAGTCCTTAAAACATCATTAGTCAACCACTCTAAAAATTCTCCATTGACGGGAGCATGGATTTGTGCTATTATTTATTTAGCAAGAGTGTTCTAGTGAGCAGTCAGCAGAAAACGAAAGCAAATAAAAACTATTCATCTCACAGACAGAGGGTCAAGACCAATCATTGGAATATATGTGGTGTAAATAAGAATTGTTTTAAATAATTAAAGCTAGCAAACCCCTTCTATTGAGATATATGGAATTGTATGACAGGAAATTTATCAGTATAAGCAAGAATTAATATTACCAATGACTATCTAAGTATTCTTAGTAAACCTCGGCTTTGCTCTGAGGTCTCCTGGTAGGTCTGTCTTCCTAAACCTTTCTTTACTTGGGATACATAATGAAAATTGATGCAGTCCTGAAGCTATTTGTGTTCTGCCCCTCTCCCAAATCTCTCCAGAAAATGCAAAGTCACATTATTAAGTGTCTAATATAGAATAAATGAACTAAAAGAAGATGCAGTGAAGCTGAAGAGATTTTTAAAGAGGAAGTTTTTCAATTCATTCTCCAGTGTAAGAACAAGGAGAAGTGGATGGAGGGGGAACTGTGGGCAAGATGTATCATATGAGAGAAGAATAGAAAAGAGAAAGAATAAGGTGTGCCGTGAGGTAAAGGAGATGAATGCTGTGCAGGAAGACTGGCTGGGAACAGAGGCTCAGTGATGATCCTACTTGTGAGAATGCTAATACTGACCTTTTTAAGGGGGGAGCTGTTCCTCTGTAATTCAGACCAATGTACACAAAATAGGCTAAAAGTAATGCTACCTTTGTGTCTGATGGACTAAAACAAATGTGTAAGGTTTTCCTGTAAACAAAGGAGGCACTTACGTTATCTTCACATCTTCAGCAAGTGAAAACTTGGAAACACAGTCTGTAATGTCTAATTCTACACAGACTATCTTCATCCTCAGAAAGAGCATCCCACATTGACCTTCAACAAACAGGAAAGAAATGAAACAAAGGAGTGTCTGAAGATTGCCACAACTTAACAAAATAATCAATTTCAAATACCGAATCATCTGAACAGTAGCTGTAGGCAAAATTATTTCACACTGGGCTACAGGAAAACATAATGAAAGAGAACTTGTGAGACCTGGGTACTATTCAAGTGATCAGCCAATGAATCAATCAAGTATCTCCATACAGACACGTCAGGAGAGACATGCCACTGCCCTGGCGTCAGGTGCTGTTAATTCCACTATCACACCCTTGCTCTGTGACCATCACATGCCTATGCAACTAAGGGTTGAGGAATAGAGAAAAATATATAAACTCCAGGGACTCACTAGGAATTATTCTTGGAAACAAGGAAGGTATGACACTGCTGATATGTACGTTATTGCACTGATACCCTTTTCATAATGTTTGCAAAGCATTCTCCACCTCTTCTTTTATAATCTACCCTTCAATTGTCAGAGACAAAAATTGTGTTTCTATAGGGTTGTCTCACAGTAAGTGGAGGAATCCTGTAGCAAAATTCAGAGTAGATCTTGCTACTAGAGATAACTTCAAATCAATGTGTAAAAAATAGCATTATTTGAACATTACATTATAAATGTATGGAAAAAATCACCTGGTATTCTTCAAACACTGCACCTGCATGTGTCCATAAAATAGAAAAAAAAACATGTTATGTGCCTTCATCCAGGCACAGCAAGCTCTTGGATTTGGCCTCTTTATGTTATATTGAATTCAATACAAAAGATACTATATACCAAAGGAGAGAGCAATTGGTGATGGTGATGGTTGGCCAGCAGTGAAGATATGAGAGTGGGAGACGCCCTCCCCACTCCCTCACCCCCTCACCACCTGTGACAGGTGAGAGAGCTGACCCTGTACTTCACCGCAGGCAGCACTCAGGAAAGCAGTCTCTGCACCTTTCCTGAGCAGCACAGTAGAACTGACCCTGTGGACAGGCAGGGGTACAGCTGATTGGCCTGAGAACATGAGCATAAGAGGTCTGGTCCTGCCCCTCCTGAGCCATATGGTGGCATGGGCAAGGTAGAGAAGACAATTCCACCCCTCAACACCTCTGGAAGGAGGGAGAGCTGGTCCTGACGTCACAATAGAGAGAGACCTGGCCCTGTCTCTCAGCAGCTGCAGCACTTCGAAGAGTCACCCCTGCCCCTCACCTAGGCAGCACAATAGAGCTAGCCCTGGTGGTACAGGTATGAGTAAATAGGCCTGAAGGGCAGACGAGCAGAAGAACCTGCCCCACCCCTTGCTTCTTACTGAATAGGGTGAGCTAGCCAGGGCAGTGCTAGAGAGCTCACCCCTCACCCTGGTGGTGAGGATGGAGGAGAGCTGGTAGGCTGACCAAGCCTGCAACTACTCAGACCCAGAACCAGGGCTGTGAGTTGACCCACTCCAACATCTACCCCACTATGATCTACTGAAGCATGTGAAGGGGCCGGTCCTGCAGATCCAAAGCTACAGGATCTCTGTAACACAGGGCAGCAACAGGAAATCCAAGAGGAGTCTCTGTGAGGGTTCAGCATCGTTAGTACAGCAGAAACCAGAGACCTCAAACCTGACCAATGACTCATTGCAATGAACACTTGCAAGTAAACTCGTATGCACTAAAGGGTGTAATGAGTGACAGACTCGCCGTGTCTCGTTACCACTTCTCCAACAAGACTTTTCTTTTAAATTTATTTTATTTTGTTTATCTTCGAGAAGAGGTTACAAGGGCAGAGTGTGAGAGCCCACAGAAGTGGATCAGTTTCATCTTGACTAAAAGTCAGAGAGTTCAGGCGTAGTCTTGCTCCTTCAAACTTATAGACAGGAGATTTGAATTAACGTGTGGCTACTAACAAAGATATCTTGACCTAGGGTGTTGTTTTTTGGTATTTGGGGTATTAAGATGGCCCACATATGTGGATCCATTCCACTTTGACTAAAGGTCAGAGAGTTCAGGCCTAGTCCTGTTCCTTCAAGGCTATTGACAGGAAATTTAATTTAAGTTGTGACTGCTAACAGGATATCTTGACCTACGGTGCAGTTACTTGGTATTTTGGATATTAAGATGGTAATCACTTTGTTCCTTGTATCATGATTTAAAAAAAAAGTCTTTTGATTTCTTTCTCTTTTTTTGGATTGGGGTATTTAAAGATTATAAGAAATAAATACTGATTGCTTTCAGTATTCACTGGATTGCCCCCTGGTACTATCCTGTGCCTCTGTCTTTCTTTCATATCTTTGTTCCTCTTGTTTAATATTTCTAATCCTCATGCCATACCCTGGAACATATGAACCCGTCGAGGCTGGACCCTGACAGATGTCACCCCTATGTGTGGCTACAACAGCAGAGAGCAGATATGAAGAAATGGGGAAATGAATGGGATTGAGATACATGATGTGAAATCCACAAAGATTTAATAAAAAGTTAAATTTTTAAAAAGGTTGTCAAGAGGAGCTAAATAGCTGGATGTAAATTTCTTTCCCCACTTATCTTTGTAATGAGTATACGTAACAAAGTCAAGCCTCATGACCACCTTACTGTGCACTTGGTACAGTCCCAGGGTTGTGAGGTGTTAATCAGCAGTTTCCTTTTCCCAGAAAAAGACGCCATACCCATTTATCATAGTTCTGCAATGTGCCAGCACTCAGAACCAGGCCACAACTCATATTCCCTATTTATAAGCATCCATCTGATATTTCTGATATTTTTCTGTGCCCAAACATTATTATATAACATGGTGTTATTCTGCACCAAACCAATTCATTGAAGTCAGCTATTTGAATGATTTTTCCTCTTAAGTGTTAATGTCTAATTAATTGTGAGATAAACTGTAGACACTTTAGGTATGAACATACTACAATGTTTTACTGTGATCAAGGAAAGTACCTTTACCGAGGACTGAGAGGTATCTCAGGGCACATAAGATTCCACGAAAGCCAAATGTTATAGGAGGTAGTTTAACACCTGTGTGATTCTGGCAGCTTGTTAGGATATAGTCTCTTCCTCCTGCAAACACTCTTGTGATGTTGCAACATACCATTCACCCTCATAGGGGTCACATCCTTAAGGGTGCCTTGACCTTGGATGCTCAACCACTGATACTGCCCCATTCAGACAAGAGACGGAGTCAGCTCTCCTAGGCCAATATCACCTAGGCCAGTTCTTTCACACCTGTGGTGAGGTGTGCAGCCATCTCTTCTGAGTACCAAGGAAGGGGAACAGCTCTTCTATGGGGGATAAGGCCAGGTTTCCTGCAAGAGTGGCCTACAAAGGAGAAGGGACAGTGATGGGCAGGGTTGGCTCAGCACATCTCTTGGATTTCAACACGCATGTTTCCTATAACTCCCCTGTAGCAACACTGGCCATGGACATCATCCCAGACCTCAGCTGCATCACGAATATAGACCCAGACCTGGCCCTCAGTAGCAGCTTGTGCTAGATGTCACCATGGACCAGGTGGCAGCACAGGCCTCCCTGATCTGCATGGCCCCAACAGCAGCAAAGTCTTTGGATATGTACATGGTCTCAGGTGGCTGACTGTCCAGACCACAGGCATTTGAGTAGCAACCTGTGGCAACAAAAGCCATGGACGTCAACCCAGAACATAGCTGCAGTATGATCACAGAACCAGATATGGCCCATGGCAGCAATCTGGATGGTCTATGCTGCCACCCAGGCCATGGTGACATCTGAGCCCAGGCTGTGTTGTAGAGCCATGCATGTCTGGGTTGATAGGCATTGCTCCTGATATTACTAAAGGCTATGCAAATACCCAGGGTCTAGGTCATCTTTTGAGGCCAGGTAGAGATCTCAGGGTCATGCTGCAGTCAAAGTCATATAGACCTGAGGGCCTGCACTGCTGCAAGGTGCCACAGTGACATCCAGACCCAGGCTGCAACTAAGGAGCATGTCTGAGTCCATGGCCTGATGTGGGATTTCCCTCTGTATGCTGTGATTACCACTGATTAAAAAGAACCTGTCTTGGGCCTACGCAGGGAATATAGGTAGATGTAGAAAACTAAACTAAATGCTGGGAGAAAGAAGGAGGAGTTAGAGAGAAGCCTTGTAGCCCCACTGGAGACAGATGCAGGAACTTTAGCCAGTAAGCCACAGTTACATGGTGATACACAGATTATTAGGAATGGGTTAAATTAATATGTAAGAGTTAGCCAATAAGAAGCTAGAGCTAATAGGCCAAGCAGTGATTTAATTAATACAGTTTCTGTGTGATTATTTCAGGACTAAGCAGCCAGGAACCAACAACCTTACTACAATGGCCCTATTGCAGCCAGGTTCTGTGTTGTTGTCTGTGGTTCCTGATAGCATCACAAGCTATGCATGATGCCATGCAAGACTACCACCTGGGAGCATGTTGGTGTCCAGGCTGCCACTGGAGCTATGCCAATCCAAGTGGCCTATGGTGCCATTTGGAGCCATGGTGACATCTGAGCCCAGGCTGCTGCCAGGGACCATGTCTGGATCTGTGGCCTAACACCTTCATCTTGAGTGAGGAACTAACCTAAGTTTTTCACTCTACACTGAATTCCCCTTAGACTCATCATGTCATAATATAAATGTTTATTTGTTCTGATCTGTCTTCTTCAGTCTAAGGTAAAGGTTGTATCTTTTTATCACTTTGTATGTTTGACAGACTCCGAGTTATCAGCAACTATTTAGTCTTTAAGTAAATAAAGAAACAAATAAGTCTAGTCACAGGCTCCTGGATGAGAAGAACATCATTCTACTTCCTTCCTGACAAAACAAACAGAGTTAGCACTAGTAGATATAAGACCTGGGCTGGCTTAAGTCGGGTCAGCAGCAATTATTCAAGATTAGAGGGTGTAGCTGTGCTCTTGGGACTGGCTGTCAAATACTTTCAACTTCAGCTTTGATTATACACGTCTGGAGATTTTCACAGTAAATTTATATTTAGATACAAAATACACATTTCCATTTATAAATTCTTACTTTTCCATCAACCACATAGTAAATATTGAGTAAGCCATCAGGAGAATATATAATTTCTTTGGCAAAACCAAAGCTTGCCTAGAAATTCAATCACAAATTTACAGAAGAATAAAAAGTACTGCAAAATCTCTGGAGTGATGCTATGAAGTAATTCAGTGTTTGCTGAATGCATTGTCAACACAGACCCCTAAGGTGGACCTGCAGGAAAAGGACAGTCATCACATCACCACACAGCTGTGGAAGGACTGCAGGTCACAGGGCTCCTACACACCTGCATTTCTGCACTGCATTGCAGTGTAACATCAGATTCTGCATTTTCCAGCCCAGCTTTGACCTTTTCCTCCCCTCAAACATCCTTTCCCCTGTCAGGTGTCATGCTTGTGAGATTTTGTATTCCTATATCTCTAATAAAAAATGCCATAAACCTTTCCCTTCAGCAAATTCTTCAGTATAATTTTGATGGTCTATTATTAGTGAGTAACTTAAGAAATGAATATAGTTTAGCAAGAACAATTTTAGATAGAAGCTTAGAAATGCTTAGCCAGAATGATAATTAGCTGCAATCATTTAAAAGTGGAGCTATGCCAACGGAAGAGATGTTTGGAGATATGTGACTGCCTACGCAGGTGAACCCAGAAGACTGTAGAGCAATAGAGGAACTTCCTCTCCTTTAGCACTCATTAGCTGGATATATATGTGAATTTACTTCTCTAAATTTCCATTCTTTTTTCAACTCTACATTAAGTTTTATACAATTGTGTTTGTTTTGTTTTTATAGTGCTCTTGGCACTCAAAAACTTTGTAACCTAAGAATTATATAATACAAATCTGTAGCTATTTTAAAGTTTAAATAAAACCATCATAAGTAATGAGCAGTGTCTTGTGTGTCATGTTCCATTCAAGCAGCACCTATTCCTCATGCAGCTGCCTCCTAGAAGTGCATGTCTTAGATTCTGTGTGTGCTTGCTGAGAACACGTATCTGTCCCTTCCCCTTAGAGAACAGTCACAGAACACCACAGTGTGGAATTCACTCAAAGAACCACATAACGGTGCAGGCCAACTTTATCCAGCAGTGTGACTAAATACTATCTAAAAGGAGTCTTGGGGTAATTTCCTACAGTGTATAAGCTTCCTACAACAATAAGGATGTTCTCTTCACAGACTTTAGTACCATGACCTTGCTCTTCTCACTTAGAATCTACAGTGGGAAAATCAGTTCTTCTGAGGGATCTCCTTCACCAGAACTGAGACCTATCTTTGGTTGTTTGTTCAAGATGCAAGTTTTGCCTTTAGTAACCATGCAAATGAACACCAAACAGATTCATCATAAGCTGTCATCAATGTTTTTCATTATAGCCATTCTGATAGGTGCACAAAGGTATCTCAGAGTCATTTTGATTTGCCTTTTCCTGATTACTAAACATGTTGAACAATTACTTAGATGTCTTCCAGCCATTTCAGAGTCTTCTGTTGAGAACTGGGTATTTAGAGTATGCCCCATTTTTTATTAGATTATTTGGTGTAGTGGCATTTCATTTGTATTTTAATTAATAAAGCTTGCCTGAAGAACAGAAAAGTAAAACAGTTACAATGGCCAACCTTACAGACCTTTGAAGTCTCCATAATGAGGATGGGGCCCCACAATGACAACTTCTCCAGGACTATGAAAACACCTCTACATTGAAAAACACTACCTGAGAATTGGCTTTGGACAAAAACTGCTTAGAATAATTTCAAGGTGGTTAGCAGAGATGATCCAGCTTAACAGACTACTCTGGCCAGGACTTGAGATAAGCCCAGAACTTTCCCATTTCTCTTAGATTGAACAAAATATGATACAGCTTCTTCTCCCAGGACTTGACAATTAGCCCAATTTTTTTATTTTCAGGATCCCCTAACGATACCACTGCCCCAGACAGAAAAAAGTAAATTTAAGACTATGATGCCCACATTCCCAACAGGGAGGGTGAGTGGTATTTGGTCATTCAATGAATTATGGATATTTGTCATTGTTTCAGGGGTTAGTTTCAAATTATTATTGGTAATGTCAGAAAAAAATGCTAAACCAACAGAATTAGGTTCAGGTTCTTGTCTTGAAAAGAAAAAAGGGAGATATAGATATGATAGGATAAAAAGGTAGATTATTGAATCTACTCTAAAAGAAAAAGGGAAGTTATAGATATGATAAAATAAAAATATAGATTACTGAATCTACATTTTAAAAGCAACTATTATTTTTAAATGTCTTACATTGGCTTGGACTTTTATATAGTGTATAAAAATTTTGCATATTGATATAAATTTGAGATTAATTTTGTTAAAACATATTGTACATACATTTCTAATCTTGTTCAAGGTATTGTACCTATATAGCTCATCTAAAAATATAATTCAAATCTCTAGTCCTTGAAAATTATTATTACCAACTGTTTAGGATAATAAAAAATATAGGTTAGTTAATGACCTAGTATAATCAAACTTGTAGTCACAGTAGGTATGCTTTCAAGATGAAGCAAAGATAAATTTTAGATAGACAGGTAATCAAACATTTTAGAGATCTACAGAATATTGCATGTAAGATGTTTTAATGACATGGGCTCTTTTTTTATAACAATGAGACATGTTTGTTCCTGGCATCACCAAATTATTTCAGAAAAGATGATAGACATCAAAGAAATTCCACATGGAGTATATTTTCTTTGTGCCAAAAGTAAGCCACTGGTCAGAAAACAATGCCCCTGCCTTGACTGCTGATGGTGTGCTCTCCTAATTAGACTAGCAGGACACAAAAGAGACTGCTAAACATTGTCAATACAAGGAGGAACATTCCTTCAGAATATCCTGCTTCACAGAAAGTCTGTTGGATATGCTAAGCTTGTAGACTGAAAATGGATGCCCCAACATTGCAGATAAATTTTGGGTGACTATCCAGGCAGTCAGCTGTTTCTGTCATTTCTCACATTCTCACATTTTTTGGAAGTCACTTTCTTGCACTTTCTGCTTACTCCATATTATTTCTTTCTAGGGTCTCTGAGGGAGTTGAAGACTAGATAGTTATACTCATAGTTGTTATAGTTTTCCTTGTTTACCTGACACAGAAAGGAAGTTATGATAGAAAGTAAATTAGGTATAACACTTTGGAATCAGCAAGCTAGGATAGATATGGAGTGTTTTCTCTGAATTTATCAAATGTAAATGGACTAGACATTGTTGATAAATTTATTGCCTGTATATATTATATATAGTTATTGTACTTATTATATATAGTTTTTCTTATATGAGTTATAGACTTCTTTTTTATTTTAGACAAAAAGGGGAAATTTAGTAACATTTCAGTTGTATTTTAATAAATAAAAATTTGACTGAGGATCAGACAAGTAAAACAGCCACACTGGCCAGCTCTACAGACCAAGCAGCAATGACATACACCTTTAATCTCAGGAGCCACACTATCTTGCCAGAGAAACCAAGCCCTAAATTCCAAAACTATAGAAGATTATAAAATGGGAGGAGACAGTTCACAGTTTCAGTCTTATTCTGAGGTTCTCTGGAGGCAGGATCACTACTTTATTTTTTAACATTTTATTATTATTATTATTGCTGTTATTATTATTAAAAATTTCCATCTCCTCCCCTCCTCCAAATTCCCTCCCCCTTCCCCCCTCCCCCTCCCCTCCATTTCCAGTACAAAGAGCAGTCAGGGTTCCCTGCCCTGTGGGAAATGCAAGGTCCTCCCACCTCCATCGAGGTCTAGGAAGATGAGCATCCACACACACTAGGCTCCCACATAGCCAGTACATGAAGTTGAATCAAAAACCCAAATCCATTGTCCTTGACTTCTCAGTCAGCTCTCCTTGTAAGCCATGTTCAGAGAGTCCGGATTGATCACATACTTCATCAGTCCCAGTCCAGCTGGCCTTGGTGAGCTCCCATTAGATCAGCCCCTTCATCTCAGTGGGTGGGCGCACCCTTCGTTGTCCTGACTTCCTTGCTCATGATCCCCTTCCTTCTGCTCCTCATTTGGACCTTG
>LOEQ01014821.1:4069-28561 GCA_001685075.1 Bramus lutescens
CTTATGCTGGAGAGGATGTGGAGTAAAGGGAACACTCCTGCATTGCTGATGGGATTGCAAACTGGTACAGCCCCTTTGGAAACCAGTGTGGTGATTTCTCAGAAAATTAGGAAATAACCTTCCTCAAGATCTAACAATATCAGTTTTGGGTTTATACCCAAAAGATGCTCAATTGAACCACAAGGACATGTGCTCAACTGTGTTCATAGCAACATTATTTGTCATAGCCAGAACTTGGAAACAACTTAAATGCCCCTCGACCAAAGAATGGATAAGGAAAATGTGGTACATTTCACAATGGAGTAGTACACAGCAGAAAAATTTAATAACATCTTAAAATTTGCAGCAAATTGATGGAGCTAGAATACATCATATTGAGTGAGGTAACACAGATGCAGAAAGACAAATACCATATGCACTCATTCATATGTGGCTTTTAGACATAAAGCAAAGAAAACCAGCTAACAATTTACAATCCCAGAGAACCTAAACATCAATGAAGATCCTAAAAGAGACATACATGGATATAATCCACATAGGAAGTAGAAAAAGACAAGATCTCTTGAGTAAATTGGGAACAACCTTGGATGAGGGTTGAAGAGGAGGAGAGAGGAAGGGAGGGGAGTAGAGAAAAGTGTATAGCTCAATAAAATCAATGAAGAACAACCAGATTGTGCACACAGTGTGTTAGTAGTGTTATTGGATCTCAAGCTGTATTGCTAACTCTGGCTGTGAAGTATGGCAAAGTTACAGTCTCTTAGAATGTAAGAGAGTCTTTCAGCATGCTCAGATATCTCAAGGCTATAGCATGTCAAGCATTCTCCCCTGGGCTTCACGGTTAATAGGGCAATGGCAATCTTGGAATCTCAGGAGGTCAGAATCCAAAAAGTATAGAAGATGTCAAAAATGAGGAAAGCAACCCAAGCTGCCGCTGGGCACGGATGACTTCCTAGAAGCACGCCTGGGAGTGAGGAAATTAAAATGTGAGAAGGCACATGAATAAGACTTCTGAAAAAAGCCAAGAAAATATGGGAGAACGGCATGAAAACAAGATCTCTGAGGACCTGTTTTTTTTCCTGATTTTCCAATATTATCTTCTCAGCTAAGTAGATTTTATGAATCCAAAAGGTTGAATTATTATTTTTGACACTGACTTATGTATGATGTGTTTGAAACACCTCCTCTCATGGGAGGGTGTTTAGTTCTTCTGTGCATTCTTTCCCCATACTAGTTCTTACAAGCAATAACAAAATATGCAAAAGAACACAGAAAGCAATCAATCTGAAATGACAGCTCATGTCTGGAGATGTCTCTTCCATGCCCAGTAGAAATAACTCTTTGTGATAGCTTTTGTTATTAGTGCTGCATCTAGGAAGAAGAGAACATGCCTCACAGAGACACTGTTTTCTAACTTCAGTTTTCCAAACAGGTAACTGAGTGATTTCATCTGTCTACAGAGTTGTAGGTGTGTGTGTGTGTGTGTGTGTGTGTGTGTGTGTGTGTGTGCAGGTGTGTTTATGAGTATTGGAGATGGAAAAAATTATGTCAATATATGAAATAAATATATATGTAATGAGAACTGTTTAATCATCAATAAAATCAGTTACAAATAGCAGAATAAAACATAGTATTTATCTCAGGGTACGGCAATGGAATTTCTTATCATAACAAGTAATAAATTCACTAAGCCACTGGAACATGGCTCCTGTGTTGTGGTCCTTATTCCCATAAGCAAATTTTGTAGCTACTATAAATAAAGTAAACATCACAGGAGAACCACTCTGCCTTTTCTACACCCATATCTGTTTAGTCACCGCAAATGAAGGTTGAGTGTAAGAACGACAGAAGGCAATGGTGAGAAGATTGTAGCAAGTCTAGAGCCAGTCTGATCTACTTATCAAATCCCAGGCAAGTCAAGGGTACACAGTGAAATTATGTCTCAAAAAAAAACCCAAAACCAAAACAAACCCCCAAAGGATAATATGATTTTTTTAATTATTTTGAGTATATCTTCAATGCATATGTTGTTTGACATTCAAGGTAAAGCTTTTTTCCATATGTCACCATGAGAGCACCAGAGAAATTTTTAACAGGAAATGCATCTGTGATTCCCAAGAACATATCCTTTCAGGCAAAAATGCTGCATGTGATCTGTGCTAATTGTACCAGTTATGATTGTGCCCAGGCATTAGCTCTGCATGTAAACCATTTAATGCTTTTAATAATTATAGCCTGTGCTGTTGGAAGCAGAGGAAGAATTTAAACCTCTGTTTAATGAAATCTATAGACCCTAAGAGTTGGTATAAGGGAATTAAAGCTACTTACTAGTAGGGAGACTCTTTTTAGCAGTCATGTTTTGGGGCAAAACAACTAAGATATGGAGAAAATAGTTTGTCTCACTAGCTCTTTGTCAAAAAAGAGCTCTTATATGTAAGAAATTCTTTCGTCTAAAATGCTAGCAAGACACCACTGTTCTGCCTGACATTTCCAACCATGCATTCATTTATGTCATCTGAACTCTTTAGAGTCTTCTGTTTTATGAATTGATGTAGTCCTTAAAAACTGCAGGCTGAACATCTACAACTCTACTTACTGTGACCATCTGTTAAAGAACAGTTTTATAGCAACAGAAATGAATGACCACTTACCAAAGGAACATGTTTGTGTTTAACTAGCTGTATGAGTAGACTTTGAAGGTTTCAAGCCATGTGGATAATGTATGAACTAAATAGTATAAAGATTCGTGGTGTTTAGAGATAGAGTCACTTTCTGAATAAAACTGTGCCTTGGCTACTTGCAGACTAAGGCTGCTCCACTCTTGTTAAAGGTCATCTACTCTAGATTGTGTTTCTTGCCTTTATGCATGGTTCCAAATCTCGTCAAGAAAATTTTTGTAAACTTCCTATGATTTCTGTGTGAGTTATTTTTGTATCACTGGCACTACATACCTGACAAAAGCAATGCAATTAAGGTAGGACGTATTTGCTTTAGATCACAGTTCGGATGTTCTCAGCCCGTCCTGGCAGGGAAGGCACACTAGTTAGATCAGATCAGTCAACGACAGTAACATCTTGCAGCTTGTTCACATCTCAGTGGGCTTGGAAGCAAAAATCTCAGGCAGAAGAAATTCCAGGCTGTAAAGACCGAGACCTTGCTTTCCTAATGCATTCCTTCCCAGTACCGCCATCTGCTCATGTTCAAACACATGAGGCCATAGGGGATATTTCCATCTTAACCAGGACAATCTCTCAGCAGTGTTTCATTTTTCTTTACTCTCTAGAAGGGGTAGGACCTGAGAGAGTGAAGCCGATGACTGAGGTGGACTAAAGTTTCATCAATAGCTAATGACAGATGTATGGCCCTTCCCAATTTTCTCCTGGAGAAGTCAAAGTAGGATATGCTAATTGTCTTAGTCAGTGTTTCTATAGTTACAACAAAACCACCATGACTAAAAAGCAAGTTGAAGAAAATAGGGTTCATTCAGTTTACACTTCCACATTGCTGTTTATCACCAAAGGAAGTCAGGGAGGATTCTGGAGGCAGGTGTTGATACAGAGGCCATGGAGGATTCTATAAATCGGCTTGCTTCCCTGGACTTGCTCAGCCTACTTTATTATAGAAACTAGGACCACTATCCCAGGGATGGCACAACCCACAATAGGCTGGGCACTTCCTTATTGATCAATAACTGAGAAAAGTCCTTACAGCTGGATCTCATGGAGGCATTTCCTCAGCTGAGGCTCCTTCTTCTCTAATGACTCTAGGTCGTGTCGAGTTGACACAAAACCAGCCAGTATATTAATGTGCCAGTTTGCTTACTTTCTTCTGCAATAAAACCAGTAGGTTAGGGTGTACACAAGTATGAGTCTATTCCTGTAAATAATCCTATAATATGAGAAGAATCTGAAGCTATATTTAAAAGTTTATGAATTAACCATAATAGATGAATCAAAGCAGCCAGCTCCACCTGTTGGGCTGAGGAAAAGGAAGTATTAATAGATTGCTGACTGTCTGGACCATGAATTCACTCCAATGCTATTAGATGAGCCATCAGTAAAATAAGTAGTTGCCTGTGGGATAGAAGAAGGTTGAACAATGTTTTTTGTAATCACAAATTCAACTCATATGAGAAAATCCCATAGGTTACCAGATAGATAATGATTTATTATTCTTTCATAGTAATCTGCAAATGAAATTTGAAAATTCACAGAGTTCGGGTTCTGTAATGCCCTCAAAAACTGATTGTTAAGGGTAATATCATCAAGGATCAAATCCATGTAATTGTTGACAGTGCATGCCCCCTTCCTCAATTTACTAATTGAGCAGAAAGAGTAAGGTAAGCAGTTAGTCTTTTCTGGCCGTCATAGACAATTTAGTGGGGAAAATAAATAAATTTAAAGGTAATGAAGGATCCACATAAGAGACAAATGCCTCTTTTAGTCTGGATTCAAATTACTGTTGTTCTTTTCTTACATCTCAGGATAATATGTGAGGACTGTCGAATCTAAACTCTAGAAGGAGAGGTGACAATGTACTAACATATTGGTAATACATTGGAAATACCAAGCACAGCTCATGAGGCTGAGGAGGACTTGGGAAAAGAATTCCTTTACCCTGCTCTGTGCTAGCTCGCCTAGGCTGTAAAGTTAACATTTTCATAAGATCTCTCATAAGTTCTCACCAAAAAGGAGGAAATTCAAGATTAGATTGATTATCAGTTACCTCACCTATGCTCTTCAGAGTCACTTTCAGGCAATGGAGGACATGCATCTAAAGGAGGCTCCAGTAAGGCAGCTGGGGAACTGTCACCAGAATAGTTATTGGTGGTGCTGTTTTTACTTTTGATTTTGCCTGATCAGGAAAAAAATCTTCTTTCCTGCCTCTTTTATCAATTTTAAGGTTTGATCATCCAGTTTATACTCATTCAAGGAATTAGCCGTCTCTTCCTCATGATTAATATCCTTCTTATATTTCTTAAGCATTCTGATAACTCTGAATTAATACCTAAGAGACCAAATTTGAATGGGGATCTTTCCCCCTTGTTTATATGCCTTTTCAATATTCTTTCAGATTCGGTTCCACATTTCTTCATTTAAAGTTCCTTCTTCTGGAAACCAGGTTTATAATCATAAGCAACTTGAAAGCAGCCTAACAATTGTGATTTTAATACTTGTGCTCCTCCTTTCTTTAAACATGATTCATACCTCAGCATAAGGCAAAGTCTGTCCTGGTTTGTCCCATTGTTTGCATGCCCCTCCTTCTGTGAGAGTTCCTACTTTCTCATCTCATAGCCCACTTCCGGTTCCTGTGCAGGTGACGCTTGTTCACCGCTGTAGTGGTGGTGTGTCCTGGGAGAGTTGAGCTGATAAATGAGACAGACTAGTCTCATTCAATAGCCAACTTTCATTTAGAACATCAGACAATTTATACTCTCAGCATTAAGAGGAGCCACGTGAATAAAGAGCACACTCACAAGGCCAAGCTTCATGTGGCCAACAGAAACACATATGGTGGGCAAGCCACACACACACACAAAAAATTTTCCCATAGGAATATAAAGAAATAACAATACCTATTTATCATAAATAGTCTGAAGTAAACTTACTCCTACTCACCACACCTAGAAGGGGGCATGATCGCATATTCCAAAAACAATTCTGTGTTTTGAAGAAATAGAGGTCATAAGACATTTTTCTTGCTTTTTTTTTTGTTGTTGTTGTTTTTGAGTTTTCTCACAAGCAGTCAAAATTCTCCCATGGCTCAAATCTTAAACCTTGCTCCAATACACTGTTTTGTCTATTTTTTACTGCCTTCATATTACTTAAAACTTGGAAGACTGAGAAAAGTGACATTCAGAAATTATGTTCTATGTTCCTGTGCTGGTTGGGTTTTTGGTCAATGTGACTCAAGTTAGAGCTTTCTGAAAAGAGGTAAAAACAACAGAATTTTTTTTTTCATACGACTGGCCTGTCACAAGCCTGTCAACATTTTCTTAATTAATGATTGATGTGGGAGGGCCCAGACTGTTATAGGTGAGGTCATTTCCAGGGTGTGTAAGGAAGCAGAAGGAACAAGCCAGTAATTATTACTTCTGCATTCTGCCCTGCCCTGAGGCCCTGCCATGACTTTTCTTCCATGATGGACTGTAATCTGGAATTTCAACTGAAATAAACCCCTTCCTCCTAAAGTGTTTTGGTCATGGTGCTTCATCATAGGAATAGAAATCTTACCAGTTACACCAGCAATACTAAGCCTTACATTTTGTTTTCTTTATTTATCATCTTTCTTCTAGATTTTCTAATATATATTTGCATTTTCTTCTTAAAAACTTGAAAATACATTGAAATAACAACTGAGTATGTTTCAAGAATTGTTCCTATTTTTCCTAGCAATAATAGGGTTTATTTCCCCCAAACAAGAGTATTCTTTTGCAATTATGAAATTATATCATATTATATTATAATTTTGCAATTATAAAAATATGAAAATCCAATATTAATATTTTGACAATAATTAATCTATATGTATATAGATAACATTTTTAAAACCTAATATATTTTACTTATCAACTGTGAATAGACCACAGCATGTGGATGGAGGTTAGAGGAAAACTCGTGGTGTTGTTTTGTCTTTTCATCGTGGAGGATCAAACTCAGGTCATTGGGCTTGGTACTTCTGTCCACTAGCTAGCCTACATATTCAAACTGAATAGTTGTTTCATAAATGTCTTTTGTTGTCATATTTTTCCCAGCACAGGACAATTCCAGGATCATGTTTACATTTAGTTATCTTGTTCCTTATTCTAATGATTTTCCTTGGTCTAACTATTCTTTCCTTCCTTCNCTTCCTTCCTTCCTTCCTTCCTTCCTTCCTTCCTTCCTTCCTTCCTTCCTGACCACTTTAGTATTTCTTTATGATCAGTTGTCTTGATGTTAAAAAAGTACAAGGTGTTTTTTTAATAAGATATCCTTCAGTGTGAGTTTGATAATCCTTTCCCGAATCAATTATTAGTAAAACATTGCAAACGCTAACTTTCTCTTTTCTTTCCCAGATAGTAATATTCCAGTATAAAGAATTTATCCCCTATTTTGTGTATTTGCAGTATTAGGTATTTATATCAATTTATGCTTACTGGTTTTCTTTTGTTTAATAGATTATAATACTTCATTATTGTCACTTATTTTGTTCTAAAGTTGCCCCTTGTATTTGAGATTTGAGAAACAGTATTGCCTTTGCTTTGTTATCCACTTAAGTCACGCAACCTGGACCTAAAATGTTCCCATAGGTGTTAAAAAAATAAACACAGGCACAAAGCAAGGAAATTGACTATTAGATACATAAAAATCCGTTATTAAAACCAGCAATTTTGCAGACCGGTGGCTTTGTTGTAATCAGATACAACTTTTCAAACAAGCTACACTGTTTCTTTTTTATTAGTATAGGATCATGTTTATTATCATCAATGATTCTGGCTATATTCNGGGGTCTAGAATGAAATTAAATGTGTTTATAATAGTTTGTATGCTATTGAAGTGTATAAAGCAGTATCTTTATAGCTCTCAGTAGTTATTCTCTTGGGTTCTTCATGGCTCTGTTTTGTTTTGGGTAACTTCTATTCTGGTCAATCCCTCTTTGAAAACACAATTTTGCATGACATCTTCTGATATTATCCACACATGTAGTGGATCTGCAGGCTGTCCAAGAAACTCTACAACATACATATGTAAAAGGATACAACCTATTGCTGTTTCCCTTGGTCACCCCCAAGAGGTGCAAATGCTAATGGAGAAAAACTGGGAATGGGAGGAGTTGCCTCCCCAGGGACAAGCACAGCAATTGGCTGTCCAGTGCCAAACAGGCAACCCTGAAAGTAAACATGCAGGGAGCAGTATATGGGCTGAACGTGTTATATTATATGCATGCAATAACAATTAGTTTAAAAAAAGAGGCCATGAATTTGAAGCAGGGGTGTATACAGAAGGGTTTGAAGGGAGGAGAGGAAAGGGGGAAATGCTGTAATTAATTTACAACCTCAAAAAATAGAAAATTAATTAGAGATGCACCTGTAAGCCTACGTGTGAACACGGCTATTTCTCCCCATATTATCCTCAACCAAGAGTGGCAAGGGAGGCTACCATCACTATCGCATATAGGAAACCACTTGTTCAGACTGAAGAACACAATGAGGATGATTAGAGGCTGCAAGGATTCCGGATTAGATCTTATGCACAGAGTTCATATTAGGAACCCCATTAGTCACTAGCCTCTTCATGGGCTTGGAAAGGGGGCGAGTTCTGTATATTTCGAGAAGAAACTTACTATGAGAGACACTAGAAGAGGACTATCTATATATTCATTGGATTGTTTGGGGCCTGTGTTGGTTGGTGTTCAGTGAAGTGAAACTTGGGGCAGTAGTTTCTCTGGGACACCCTTGATCTTTTCTTTACTGGTGATACGTCTAGAAGTTAGTGTTGACTCTGCAGTAGAAAGAGGCTTACTCTAATATATAAACTGCCTTTTTAAATGGCAGGACCACACTGATATTAAACTTTACCATAAATGCCACCAGTGCACCAAACCTTAGTCCCACAGAAATATTTCTAGGGCAAACTGAAGTTTTGTGTGCTTCTAGTTTAGAGAGATGGTGTTTGTTAGCTGTGTCCTCATTTAACCTGCCTGAAATACTGACATTGCAAACATGGCATCTAAAGTTGGTTCACGTTTGTCAGAATTGTCGATGGGAAAAATACCTGCATGCTACCATCCTAAACAAAGAATGGATTCAGATGGCCTCTGTTCATCTCCAAATGTGATAGATTCAATACCTCTCACACTGATACAAACGAAAAAGAACCCAAGAAACAAGTCAAAGTGTGGTCTGTGAAAACTGTCTCTCTGGTGCGCAGCTGTATGAGGAGTTTCCAGTTCAACTCTGCAAAGGTGACTGCGGGTCAGAGATAGCACGTGGGTTTGGCGGGAAAACCTCAGAGGGAAGAGACACTGCTCAGTCATTTCTGGCAGGCTTGAATACTACATTGGCTGTTTCATTCTTTAATAGAATTAACATTTATATACTACAATTTAGTTAAGACCAAAGGTTTGTGCAAAGAACACACTGTTTTTATTATATAAAGTGAGATGGGTGTTCATTCTTTAGAAGAATTAACATTTATATACTACTATTTAGTTAGGACCAAAGGTTTGTACAAAGAGCACACTGTTTTTATTATATAAATGGTGAGATGGGTGTTCATTCTTTAGAAGAATTAATATTTATATACTACTATTTAGTTAGGACCAAAGGTTCATGCAAGGAGCACACTGTTTTTATTTTATAAACGCCAAGCCAATTATTTCTTCACTTTTGCATCCATTGGTGACTAGTTTCAAGTTAGAAGTAATGTTTTGCTGATGACAATTATTGACTAAACACTTACCAGTGCTAAATGTAGCATAAGGCTCGTGGAAGTTATTTCTTGTAAGAACTCATAATCTTATGACAGGACAGTCATATCTCCATACTCTCTCTTAGAACCAGAAGGGCGAGGGAGGGACAGAGACGGAGAGTCAGAAGCAGAGAAGAGGGGGCGGGGATACAGCAACACCTTCATAGCTCTTCTTAATTAAGTCAACCTTTCGTTGATTAGATGATATTTGAGGCTGCTAGGAAAGGGAAGGGCAATTTATACCAAGTGGACTTCAGGGACCTTTTTAAGCAATAGAAATGTCTTATATGTTAATTTTGTTTGTAGCTACGTGAGGGAACATTTTTCAGCACTAAAAAATAATTACTTATTTTGAAAGGATACATGGATTTTAATATTTAAATTGTAGCTTGTCTTTAATTTGTAAAAGCAACTAACTGAACATTGCTCAAAGGAAATGAGCAAGACATTCACAGAATAGGAAGACAAATAGCTCAAAAAATGTGCTGATGCTAACCTCCTTNCATTTATATACTACAATTTAGTTAAGACCAAAGGTTTGTGCAAAGAACACACTGTTTTTATTATATAAAGTGAGATGGGTGTTCATTCTTTAGAAGAATTAACATTTATATACTACTATTTAGTTAGGACCAAAGGTTTGTACAAAGAGCACACTGTTTTTATTATATAAATGGTGAGATGGGTGTTCATTCTTTAGAAGAATTAATATTTATATACTACTATTTAGTTAGGACCAAAGGTTCATGCAAGGAGCACACTGTTTTTATTTTATAAACGCCAAGCCAATTATTTCTTCACTTTTGCATCCATTGGTGACTAGTTTCAAGTTAGAAGTAATGTTTTGCTGATGACAATTATTGACTAAACACTTACCAGTGCTAAATGTAGCATAAGGCTCGTGGAAGTTATTTCTTGTAAGAACTCATAATCTTATGACAGGACAGTCATATCTCCATACTCTCTCTTAGAACCAGAAGGGCGAGGGAGGGACAGAGACGGAGAGTCAGAAGCAGAGAAGAGGGGGCGGGGATACAGCAACACCTTCATAGCTCTTCTTAATTAAGTCAACCTTTCGTTGATTAGATGATATTTGAGGCTGCTAGGAAAGGGAAGGGCAATTTATACCAAGTGGACTTCAGGGACCTTTTTAAGCAATAGAAATGTCTTATATGTTAATTTTGTTTGTAGCTACGTGAGGGAACATTTTTCAGCACTAAAAAATAATTACTTATTTTGAAAGGATACATGGATTTTAATATTTAAATTGTAGCTTGTCTTTAATTTGTAAAAGCAACTAACTGAACATTGCTCAAAGGAAATGAGCAAGACATTCACAGAATAGGAAGACAAATAGCTCAAAAAATGTGCTGATGCTAACCTCCTTGAAAAATGATGGATGTGAACTATGACACACCTTTTTAACATATAAATTTGCAAAAACTATTGACATTGATAATTTTTATGTGGGAAGCTTAACTTGTTAAAGTTTAAATTGTCACCATCGTATTAAGGATGGATTAGACACAGTTAAACATTTGTAATGCATATGCCATTTTTTTGTCATTATACTTTTGGGAGACTTAGCCAGCAAAAATACTTGCATGGAAAATACATACATACCTCTCACCTATAGAACTGTCATAACTGGAGATGATTATTCAAATGTCCATACACAGGGGACTACATAAACAATTCTGGTATACTCAATTCAATGTGGCTGTGAAAAGAGACAGCTTTTGAATGTCTTAGATGTGGGTGCCCTTGGGTGCTTGTGTGTGCACATGTGTGTGCATATGTGCATCTGTAAATTCAAAGATAATATATGCTTTTCAGATACATCATTTTCTCTAATATTCTTCCAAGATACAAATAAAAGTTCTTGACATTATATATGCAAAAAAACACGAAGACCAAAAAATAAAAGCAGACTCAGGAATGCAGAAAGGAGATTGTATTACAACTGTGATTCTCAGAATCCACAATGAAATGTTAATCTAATTAATCTTAATCACTAAAAACCCCGAGTCAGATATCAGGGTAATAACCCAAAAGATAAGAGAAATAGAGGAGCAAATACCAGTGACCTCTTACTTGTCTGATCTTCCAGCCTGAGAGGACAAGATCCTGTCTCCACCCCAACTAGCCACATCCTGACTCCACCTCCAGAGTGCTGGTATTAAAGGCCTGAGCTACCACTGCTCAGTTTCTATGGCTAAATAGTGGCTAGCTCTGCCCTCTGATAACTACGCAAACTTTGTCAGAACACAACACCACAGACACGTGGAATAAACATATTTGGAGGTTTGTTTTTGACTGATTCATTGAAAAAGCTAATGGATTAAAAATACCCATGAACTCAGAGACAAAGTGGTATTGGGAGAGTTTCTCAGATTTACAAATATTTGATAGAATTATAATTACATTATTTCCCTCCTTCTTCCTCCAATACCTCCCATGCTTCTCTCATTCTCAAATTTGTGACCCCTTTCTCTTCAATTATTATTGTTACACACACACATAAATGAATAAATATATAAATACAGCCTTTTAGTCCATTTAGTTTCTTGTATGTTTATACTTTTAGCACCTATTATTTGGTGTTGGATAACAAATTAGTGAGCTCATCCCTGGGGGTATTTAAATTTTCTTCTCTCAGCATTCTTTAATTATTTGTAGCTTTTCATCTAAAGGTGGCGTCCTGTTAAGATCTTCTTTTTTCATTGGCATGTCAGCTGGTGTTGTCATTGTCCAGGTTGATCCAGCAGTCTTGTTGAGATTTCATGGGTATAGCATCCCTGTCATATCTTGAAGACACAGTATTGCAGTACACTTTGTTCTTTGGCTTTTACAATCTTCCCACCCACTCGTCTGTGATGTTCCCTGAGCATTGAGTATAGGGTTGTACTGCAGATGTATAACCTGGGGTTGGGTACATAGCAGTCAGTTGTTCATTGTGAGTTGACCAGTTGTGGCTTTTGGTAATGGCCTTTGTCTGCTTTGAAAAGAAGCTATTTGAGAAGGGGTGAGGGCTCCACTTATCTGTGGATATAAGGATTATTTTTTATTACTGAAGCATGCATGGGCAATCCATATATGGTGGGTCTGTTGAACTTGTCCATATTGGGTTTCAAGGTCTAAATTGATGAGGGTGACTGACTAGGTCTCTTCTTCAAGAGGGCACCAGATCTCCTTACAGATGGCTGTGAATCACCATGTGGTTGCTGAGAATTAAACTCAGGACCTTTAGAAGAGCAGACAGTTCTTCTAAAGAGAGTGAGGTAACTAAAGCTGGATGAGGCATTAAGCTTTACAAAATCATCACCGCTTGTTAGAGGCAGAACTAAGATTTAAATGTAGATAGATTTGTCGGATACATCTATGCTACATATCTTGCTTGCTGGACTGACAGCATTGATATAGATGTTTGATGGGGACAAGTGTAGCCACCAATTCTCCGGAAACGTGATGGGCAAAGAGGTGAGGTTAGAGTAATAAACGTCTACACTGTGGTTACTAAAGAACTCATATCCCCATTAGAGTACCACATGCTTTAGAGACAAAATAGCAGCACTGCCACTCAGTGGGCACAACAAACTCAAGATATCCAATTACAACTTAGCAATTTTGGGTAGAATAACGAACATTTTTCTGCTAAGAGGAATGCTGTGTTCTCAAAAGCACATACATGAAACATGACACCGTTCAAATTAACTTGATTTAGCCATGTTATAAACTACATGCATTTCACTATATCAGGTTTATTATCCATAAAAATATAGTTTTGTGCATCAATTAAAATAAGAATTAAATAAAATAATACAATCGTGGTGATATATTTTGGGGAACCTTTATGATGAGATGAATCATTGAGTCAAGTGTGTAAACCCCCACTACCCTGTTCCACTCCAGGAAATTGAACATGAGAGAAATGGGCAAAATGGTGGAAGTTTTGTTTTGGTAAAAGGGTTATGGTTGTGCCTCTAAGAAAGATTGGCAGTAGGATTACATGGATAAAGAAGGAGAACAGGAAGATGATAATCTAGGGAGGCCATGCTTGCATAACCAAGTACTTCTAGACTTGTTAGTCTTTCCTCTAGAGAACAAGGATTAGAGATGTTGGTGATGTAATACAATGCACACGTGGAAGTTGTGACTCGAAGCAGTTCTAATGACCCAGTTAGTTTGGTCGTGTCATACTTGGGGAGGAATGGACTGCGTTGGAGCAAAGGCTGCAAATTCAGGCTCCTGAGGGTAAATAGAGCTGACCATGAATGTGTTTTTGACAGGTCTGAAAGAACTTAAGGAAATACCAGCTGTTTAAGACACGGCATTTCACTGTGCTGGATTATTTCCGTCCACGACTTCCAGCCTATTCTGGCTGATGCAAATATCCCCTCCACAGAGTGTGCTTTTTCTCACTCTCCTCATGTTAGGTTCTCCAGCTAAAAATGGCACTCCAGGGACCAGGCCTGCAGCCAACTGCCAAGTCTGGTTCTAACGCTGACATGAGCCACCACAGCCTTTGGGGAACCTCAAAGATAAAAGGTCCTCGTGTTTAAATGTTTTCTTTTCTTTTCTAGAGCCCTGCACCCCTGCAGGTTTCTGCCTGGCTTTTCAAGATGTTTTCAAGATGTTGCCAGTCCTGAGTGGGACGATGGCTTAGAATCAGTTTCTCACCTGTCAGTTTTAGGGAATGACTTCTTGCAGAGGCTTGGACCTCTCAGGCTGCACTTTCATAAGTACTTATTTCTGTGGACAAATTCTCTGGGCTGCCCTGGCTGTCTTGAGGGGCGGCAGTCCAAAAGCCTTCTCTCCAGACAGCTTTTTGAAAGTCAGCCCCATTTTGTTGTGCTGTGCCTTTCTCCACTAGTTAAAGCAGTCATCCCTCCCTGGTGAAAACAGAGGCAGAGACCTGCATTGAAGCTCTGGACTGAGCTCCCAAAGTCCAGCTGAAGAGTGAGAGGAGTGGGAATATGAACAAAGACATCAAGACCATGATGGGTTCGCCCACTGAAACAGTTTACCTGAGCTAACGGGAGCTCACCAACACCAGCCAGACTGGGAAGGAACAAGCATAGGACCAAACTAGTCCCTCTGAATGTGAGTGACAGTTGTATGGCAGACTGAGGGGCCATCGGTACCAGGATTTATCCCTACTGCTTTTAATGGCTTTTTGGGAACCTATTGTCTTTGGATGGATACCTTGCTCAGCCTAGATATAGTAGGGAGAGCCTTGGACTGTCCCCAAAGCAATGTGCCTTAACCTTCTCTGAGGAATGCATAGGGGTGGGGAGGGGGGTATGTGGAAGGAATTGAAAGAGAGGAGGGAGTGAGAACTTGGATTAGTATGTATAATGAAAAAAGATAGTTTGTTTTCTTTTTAAAACAATAAATTAAGAAAAAAAACAGTCATCTCTCTGTCTTACAGCTTGGCAGCAGACAGTAAACTTCTGTGGTGAGTGAAGTAACCATATTCTTGTATCCTGACTCTTCTGACATTTATTGTACTTTTTTTAAACTAAAAACCCCTTCAGAGGAGATTGCAGCCATTGGATAAGAACAGTGGGGCCATGGCCATGTCTTTTGTAATCGTCTTCATGAAGTACTCCTCATAAGTTACTGTCCGGAAATTCATTTCTTAGTGCCCACCCACACTCCTTGGGGCCAAATAATTCAACAGGGAATTAACTTAAACAATTTAAAAAAATATATTTCTTTAAATTTAATTCAATGTTTTTTCTCCTTAAAAGGACTTCTTTTAGTTAAAATATTTACAGATGAATAATGTGATAATAACATGGTGTTTGCTGTGAAATAAACCATGTGTGAGGAAAAAGGAATAGGTAGGGGTGTAACTGAAAGAATAGCTTGGATTTAATAGGTAGACTTGGCAAGTGGGGTTTGAATGTTTGTTGTGCCACCTCTACACCCTTGCATTTGTTAAAGCAGCATCCTGCAGTGGTCACCGGTAGAAGGATGTAGTTTTCCTGGGCACTGCTATCCTCATAATCACACCACCTAAACATTAGCAACTCCGCACCTTTCTCACCGGTTCCCTGCGCCCCCTGTGGTCTTCAGTGAGTCACGTTGGCGGAAGTCATAGTGACTTCAAGAAGCAGCTGCATGGAAAGCAGTGTGAGCGGATGAGGGGCCACACCACCTCCAGACGCCTTAAGGAAGCCCTTCTCTCTGCATCCAGAAACTTGACAGAGAGTTGGGGGAAAAAGTGAGACTCTCAGAGGGAGGAGAGACTAGAGCTATGTCTGTAGCCTCTATGTCTAAGAGCCCTAAAGTCAAATTCATGCTCTTAAAGGCTTGTAGGATTAAATTAACTGGAAAATTAATTAGTTAATGGAAAATTCTAGTAGGTGCATTGTATATTTTGTTTCATTTTTCTTCAAAATACTGGCCAACCTTGCTGAGTTTAAACACAACTTAATCCTGAGAGTAGGTATGGTTTTGGAGTTGGTCTGACCTAGGATAGATTATGCTTTTCTAACCAGTCTATCAGATACAGAATAAGGCCAGGATAGCAGCAGAGAGATCGTTTTTTAAGTAGACAGACAGAGAGATGGATATAGTTCATTAATCAACCAACAATTTATGAGCAAATTAGGCATAACATTGTATTCACTAGCTTCCCGTGTACTTGTGAGGGGTGCTAGGGTAAACTGTGAAGCACTCCTTTGGCCTTTTCCAGTACAGTTTTACCTAATTCTTATTTATAGGAGGTCTAGAATAAGGGCAGCATTCACATTCATGACACAGTAATAAACTCAGGCTTAGTGCCACCTAAACCATGAGCGCTGTGTTAGTCTGCTGCTGTTTGTGCTTGAGAACTGGAGATAGACTCCAGTAGAGGGTATCTGCCTAGCTTGAATGAAGTTGTGGGGTTCTACCCTAGCACCAGAAAAGGAAAATAAGAAGAAAGGAAAATCCCATATTAAGTCCAAATACAAGCAGCTTCAGCGATCTGGGCATAAAAGCCAGCCCTCATGAGAGTTCAGAGGATCAAGATAGATGTCGACCACAACCCGAGGTTTTCCCTTTGAGCCTTTCCAGCACCAGATGGATAGCGCCTGTGGTCCCTTCTCGTGGATTTGCAGGTATTCTGCAAGGCGAAACTGTGCATCACAATGTAGCATTAGTAGGCGTGTACTTAATATTTATTGCCGTGAAAACCCTCTGATTTCTTTCCCAACTTAAAAGTAGTGGTTTGCTTTAAAATGACATTTGTGGAAGGGCAGCATTGCTAGGGGAAGTAGAATGAAGAGCTATTTGCCTGTTGCTGGGGTTTAGAACCCAGCCTGTGCTAATGCAGTCCATGCCCTCCCTCTGGGCAGTAACAATTTTCTGCCATCTAGTGGATAGTTCAGAGAATAAACTGTGACTTTACTGAATCCCTTTCCGGCTGGAAGGAAAGGATTTGTGTGAGTAAAACAATTTTCTCACTAACTGAAATACAAATGAGTTTTCACAATAAAAAATAAAATTATTTTTATTAATGCTTAGCGCATTTTATTACTTCTCTTAATTACAGATGCGTAAATCAAGACACCCCATTTCTGAATATTAGTGAGATGTGTGTGATATAGGCAAATGTGCTTCTATTTAATTTTTTTCTTTTCCGTCTTGGAAGTAATAATGTCTAGACACAGCAACCTTCTTCACCTTGACCTTCTGACTTAAAATGCTGACTTTTCTTTAACTCAGCTGTGGGGACATAGAGAATGAATACAGCTCCTTTCTGTTTCACCTTCTTCTCCTACTAATAACAGTGTACACCTCTTAGGTTTACTGGAATGACTTTATCGCAAATCACTTAGTGTTCAATATCATTGTTCCTACCAATGTTATTTAATATGTGTCAAGTTTTGCTACTTGTGACAAAGACATTTAGAAGTAACCTTTCCTGTGATAGGAGCCAGTTTACATACATGTATATAACAACAGTTAGTGAAAAAAAAAGAGGCCATGAATCTGAAAGAGAGCAAGGGAAGGTAGATGGGAGGGTTTGGTGTGAGGAAAGAGAAGGGGGAAACGATGTAACTACATTATAATCTCAAATATAAAATTAAGAATTAAAAGCAAAACAAAACAATGTAAATGCAGCCAGCATCAGAGCACAAAAACCCTGAGGATGCAGAGGTGGCACACACCTCGGTGCTAACACAAAATCTCCAGTTGACTTAGGTCTGCTCAAGAAGGGAAATGATGCCTGGTACTGGAAACCTAGCCAACTACCCAGGGCTGCTGAAGTCATGGATACTGGAAAATTTACAACTAAAACAGCACAATCAGTAGCTATTCTACATAATTCTCTTTATTCTTTATATGATGGTGACAGAACAGGCAAAGATTCCGTTCTCAAGAATGTGCATTCCAGTGTAGAAAACGCCAAGAGGGTTGTAAAGGGGATGGAGTTTGGAATTGAGGTAACGGAGATAAAGGAGAACAGCAAGGCAAGACTGGTGCACGATCAAATATGAATTAAGAAGCACCGTCAGGGGAGAATTACATGTGGAAAGTGCATACGGGGTATTTTATATCACCGTGGATGAATTCTTAACTCAGGAGGTTTGAAGCAAATGATGAACCCAAGACAAACTTACCTGTGCCTCTACGCCTGTGTTTGTATCAGGTATACACGGAAGGGAAATTAGGTGATGATTTCATATATGGAAGAGAACTTGAAGGATTACTCCCCCTCACAGTCACAAATTCAAAACTATTATTTGGCTTTTACACTTGAGAATCAGAGTAGTTGTTAGCTTTGATATTCTCCCTACAAAGTGGCGACAGCTTTATCTTGGCATCTGGAAACATGTGTTACGAGGGAGAAAAGACTTTCTGAAAAAACCTAGGACTAAAAATGGAAAGTACCCGTATGTAGCATGTTTCCTTTCTCGCAGTGTTGAGACTTTGGATTTGGGTTTCTCAGCCTCGAGGTTCCGTGTTGAACTCACTGCAGAAACATTTGGCAGCAGAAGTGCTGAGGAGGAAATGGCTTTCTAAAGCAATCAGCCGTTTACTTTCTGGAATTTGCCAGGCAAAGTAATTATGTGAATAATTTGAATGTCCGACCCACAAGCCTCACTGCACATTCAGAACAGGAGGATGGGAGGCTGGAGGTGTAGGAGCAGGTCAAACTTAGAGAGGAGGAATGAGAGGAAGGTCTTATCAGTGAATCCTGTTCCAGCATGAAAATCAAATTTAAGATGTTCAAGTCTGCATATGCACCAGTGGATTAAAAAAGCATTGCGTGTGCTTTGGGGGGACTCAGTAAATACATGTTGCAATCTGTTCTGGTTTGCTTTGCATTTCTGTGAGAAACACCATAACTGATAGAATCTTGGGGAGAAAAGGATTTATTTTAGCTTGTACTTCCAGGTCACAGTTAATCACTGAAGGATGTCAGGGCAGAAACTCAAGCAGGAACTAACACAGAAACCATGGAGGAAGGCCACTTGACACAGAATTCATGGAGGAACACTGCTTGCTGACTTGCTCTCTGGTTCTCTCTTAGCTAGCTTTCCTATGTAGTCCAGGCCCACATGCTAATCATTGGTGCTGCCCACAGTGGACTGGACCCTCTCAATTCAATGACTAACCAAAGCCACATTCGTATCTGCTTGAGGCAATTCTTCAATAGAGGTTTCCTCTTTCCAGGTGACTTTAGGTTGTGTCAAACTGACAATAGAAGATAACCAGACTGTAGTTTAAGGTAAGTAGGGACAATTATAATTCCAGTTATCTTTAATCACATGATGTAACAATTCCTGATTTGGGATGGTCTGGTTTAATCTAAAAGCCGTCTATATGTGTTAAACCTGGAGGTCCTACAGACATCTTCAGGTATCCGTGTGAATGCTGTTTGGAAAGAGCATCCAAAGACACATGGTCAGAAACACAAAAATGAAAGGTTCTAAGCGATTATTTGAAGTTGTAGGAATAGATTTGCAGTCTAAGTGCTTTTCACATGAGCATCTCCATACAGCATGATTGACATGGAGGGCTAAAAGTACTTACACATTAATCATAGGTTTTGGCCTCAGTGTAGCAAGAGCCCCTCCACAACTACAAGTAAATTGTGTACCCACTGGGTGTCAACCAAGTGTCAGACATTTACACAAGTGCTAATCTTATGAAATACAAATACACAGATAATGCAGCACTCAGCAGGGACAGGGAAACAGAAATGGGGAATGGTGACTTAGAGAAGAGATTCCAGGGAACAGCTGAGATGTTGTGGGGTTAACTGGGGTATTTAGGAAAGGAAAATTGAGACAGGTCTTTTTTTTAAAAGCTTTATTGATATAGTTTATATACCATAGAGCTTATTCACTTTAAGTGTACAAAGAAATTTTTTTCTACTAGTTTTGCAAAATAATGCCATCATCACCATGAACCAGTTTTTGTTCTACATTCATCTATTCTTTTATGTATTTATTGTACATGGTAACCCACGAGGACAGTTTCATATAAGACAGTATCAATATGTATGTTGAGCATATTTAGCTCTACACTCTCATAAATAAACTTAAGAACATTAATTTTTAGAGTTGTATGTATGTGGGTGTTTTGCCTATGGGTATTTTTGTACCACGTGCCCACGGAAGCCAGAGAAGGTGTTGGATTCACTAGAACTGGAGTTACAGACAGTTGTGAGCTACCCTGTGAGTGCAGGAACTGAACCTGTGTTCTCTGAAAGCGTAGCCTGTGCTCGTACCAAGGAGCCATCTCTCCTACTCCCGCAAATCAGTTTTAAAATGCTTTCTTCTTTATCAACAAAGATCATTCATGTCCATTTATAGTGAAGGGACAAGGATAGAGAAAGAGAAGATGTTGGTATCATGGATGCCATCAGAAGAAAGGATTTGGAGGAAGAGGGGTCAACAATAACACCTCAAAGGAGTATGGAAAGAGATCAGTATATCTGCTGGTGGTATCTGAGGGATTTCCATGGAAAGGAAAGATATTAAAATGTAGGTATCGATCCTAAAATATTATTAACTTTTTGTTTATATAATTTGGTTCCTTTGAATTTCATGCAATTATGGTGGAGTTTTACTAGATTATATAAAAAACAGTATTCACTGAAGTTCAAGTTTAGCCTACATTTTTAAGAATGCCATTTTTAAACCACCACTCTCCTTTTCTTCCTACTCACCCTTTTCCCACACTTGTTTATTCATTTTCTGCTCAAAACCTTAGGATGGAGCTGCCAGGAAAGTCTGGTCAATGACATTGCAGACACAACCAAGCATTTAAATAGAAAACTACTGCATTCCATATGCACTCTTCCACACACATCAAACTCAAGTTTTCTTTCTGAATGAGGTAGAAACAGCATTTAATGTCACTGTGTCACTGTGGGGATGTCTGTTGAGCTCATTAATGTTACTCAAACAATTTTTATAGACATCTGCTCCATAAATTCATGTCCATTGATGGGAAAATACTTTACCTGCATTCTCATTTCCTCTCATGTGAGCTATAATTTTATAAAAGTGTGCTGATCATTTTCCCAGCCATAGATGTATCCAGTCTTGTCACTGCAGATACACACAAACTGACTTTTCTTTAATATTCTCAAACTTTGTGTTTGCTTTTTCCTCTTTATGATTCCCAAGTTTAGAAATAACTCATCTACCTTCATTGTTCAGGAGTATACCTGACTCTAAGGCTAGCCAATGAGAAAAGGCTAGAATTGTTTTAATAAGGATTTTCTCTATTTCTGGATGCAGTTTTTGGGCCATCTAAGAAGGCACATGGCTGCCTAGGTGGTGGTGTGTATTTATATATTCTCTTAAAAATATGGATGGAACCAAGTTTTATCAATGTTTGTGTTATCCACATAACTCTGCATTTAATATAATAGATAAGATATCAGCACACAATACTTCTAACTGAGAAGAAATTTGTATGGTTGAAAGGAAGGGTCTTACCATATTCTCCTATGGCATCTTTCTGTTGTGTTGGTAATATATAACTTATATAAAATTCAGATTTTGTAATTTTTGAGTTGATATCTACCTTTGTGGTATACTTTCTTAAGTCTTATAGGGATCAGTGAAGAACTCAAATTATTGTGACAACGTTTCCCTCATTTGAACCATGTCTTACTGTGTTCTCAGCCAAGCTTCAATGCTCTGGTCTCCAATTTTCCTTCTCTATCCTTTCTCTGGATTACAGGAGTTCCCACTGTACTCATCCATTCTCTCCTTCTACTTTTTAAAATGATTTTTTAATATTATGTGTGTGTGTGTGTGTGTGTGTTCATTGGAATGCAAGTGCTTGCAGAGGTTAGAGGCACTGGATCCCCCCTGAAGCTTGAGTTATAGTTGCTGATGAGGAACTAGACTTCCTTGTAAGATGCCAACTCTGATCCTCTCCAAGAGTAGAATAGGCTTCTAACCACTGAACCAACTCTTCAGCTCCCACACATTTCTTGATGGTGACACTATATGGTGTGTTCCTGGTACATAAATGAGATCTAAAGGTTCAGTGTTCCTTGGGGGGAAAAGATGAGGATGAAGGCAGTGTTCCTAGCTCCAATAATATCCACAGATAGATTGACTCTAGTTGAAGAAACAATACTTGAAGACATAAGACTTAAGTTTTAACTTTCATATATGCATATAAATAACATAACTTTTCTCCTTTATTTTCTTCCTTTTTCTTTCTCTCTTTCTTTCCTTCCTTTCTTCTCTTTCTCTTTATTACTTCCTCCCTTCTTCTTTCTTTCTCTTTTTCTCTTTCTTTTTCTCCTTCCTTCCTTCCTTCCTTCCTTCCTTCCTTCCTTCCTTCCTTCCTTCCTTCCTTTTATTGGCTCTTTGTGGACTTCACTTCATACATTCCAGTCCCACTTATCTTCCTGTCCCCTCAGGGGTCACAATCAACATGACCTTTCAAAATTATTATTTCAAAGAAAAACTTTAAGCATCTATTTAGAGGCATTTTCCCCAATATTTATTTGTTCAATTATTAAACAAATTTATTTTCTAGAGTAATTATAGAGTGAAACAGTGTGGATTTGAAGAAGTATTATGTTACTATAACTTTGATTTTAATAACATAGATAAAAGTCTAAAATTACCAACAGTTTTAACATTTCCTTTGACTCAGAAAAAATCAGCAAAAGATTCTGAGCTAAGGCAGTAAAATATAAAGTGAACTCTTCTCCTGGTCTCAGAGAGAGTAATTAGAAAATTTTTTTAATTTACTAATCTTGTAAATATGACTACTGTAAAAAAAGAGTCAGGCAGAGCATAGTTTATTTAGCAGTAGAGGCATCCCATTCAGATCAATACTTAGCTAAGGTATTTTTCTATCTGTCTCTTGAGATGATATTTGAATGTAGTAAATTATATATTGTAAAAATGATAAGGCAAGAAGCATAATAGAAGTAGAAATTCTAAAGAAATTATTCTATATCTGTTGTGTTCACAGCTCATGTCAAAAATCCCCAAAATCCATTTCAAGAATATCTACCATGTGAAGTATACGTTTATTCAATATAAGAAGCTTCTGAAAACCACCATTTGTAAAACAAAAATCTGTGTTATGGCAGCTATGGATGTGAAATATCCATTAAAGCATTAGAGAATAATTTCTATTCTCAGTTAAATATAACCATACCATAGTGCAATAGTCATTTTTAAATTTAACACATGAAATATGTCAGCATGTCAAGTACTTTACAAAGTACTTTTACACTTACATTAAAAAGCGATATTACCAACATCAAAAATGGTTTGAGGCTGATTTTTCATGTTGGTATTCTGCAGTGGTTTTTGATGAAGGTCAGTTGTGCTCAGAGGCACACATTTTTCACCATGCCTGACCTCTTCTATTGCAATGTACAATGTGATGTTCCTAAAGTCGTAACGGCTGAGCTGTGAACCACGATTTGATCATATCTCAGTTATCCACTGGTGCTAATTTATCTCAGTCAAAGTTTTTAATGGTTTTGTTAATTAAAACTTGAGCCCGTTGGCATCCTACCCATCTTCCTTAACAGAAGAAAATTCTGTTTTATCAACTTCAACTCCAAATATGACAATGTCAAGTATCTTGAATTGTTGACATGTACACTCACTTCATCAGCCAACACAGCCCTAAGTTTGAACTTCTGCTTGTTCTCTCACTTTCACCAGTCACCATGCACATGAGGAACAGGGGAAACACCTGGTGAACTCCTGTGCACTCTGGTCCTATTACACACAGTATACATGCAGATATAACTGTCCTTGAACACTGTAATAGACTTTTCCTGTCTGTGCTAGCCAAGAACACTGGCAACTTCCATTAACAGTTCATTTTCCCATTCCTCTAACTTTTGCTTGTGGTAATATCATTTCTCCCTGCTCTATATAGCACAGCATCTCTGCGACTTCCAAGCCATCTGGTGAAAGACTTGCTTCTAACTACTTCCCTGCCCATGCAGGTGTCACCCTGCATCATGAATGTCCACTGCTTACTGAGACAGTCCATCCCATTTTTTAAATAAGCCAGTAAAGATAATTTTCCATTTATAAATCAAATCATCCATGTTTTTCCACAGTTGTCTTTGTGTGTGTCATTGGGAAGAAGTCTTTCTTAGTTGTTTTTCATATGAACGCTGTATCTTCAGTGGCACTTTCCTTATGCATCACAGAAGGGTCTTAGAGGTGAGACTGCCATATTTTTGAACCTAGACCTGCCCTCTCACCACCTCAAAGTCCCAGAAGCATGACCTTTAACTCTGGGCAACACACCTAAGATATATATTTGGTTACAAATCAATACAAGAATTGGTAACTATTTCTATATATTTATGAACTATAATTAAGAAAGAATAATAAAATGCTTATCTAGCAAGTGATTGTATGCATTTAATTGCTAAGATTAAGTGCAAAGGGTAGGGATGTACTCCTGTAGTAGGGACCTTGCACAGCATGTGTAAGGTCCTGGGTTTGAACTCCAGTACCATAAAAACTTAAACGCAACCCTTACCCTATTCATTCCCATTTATCATGACAAACACATGATTTATTTGATC
>LOEQ01014822.1:0-13239 GCA_001685075.1 Bramus lutescens
CCTATCTGGGTGGAATGTTCTATAGATGTCTGTTAAGTCCATTTGATTCATTACCTTCCTTAATGCTCTTATTTCTCTATTAGGTTTCTGTCTAATTGTAATTGCCTCTTATTTAGAAACAGGAGGCTGGCAGAGGGTGTGTGTTCTGGAGTGCCTGGGCCCTTCCACTAGGTAAGCATCACAGATTCCATGGGAGGGGAGCCGTTCCACTCAACAGGAGAGATAAAGGCCAATGAAAGAAACAGAGAGACTATGACTGCTCTATTTATGTCCAGTCTGCTCATGTTGTTGGTTCATTTGCCCAGTTAAAGGGACTTGTTTAAAACATGTCAAAACTGATTTCATAAGAGACTTGTGTGTTTGTTTCTTCTAAGGAATATCTGGCATGCTTTTGTCTCATCCACATCCCCTCAAAGAATGTCAAAAATGGGGAATCGGCTGTGCCACACTTGGCCCAAGTAGAAACTTGACAGTTAAAAAAAATGTAGTAGTCATTTCAAGAGATGTGGAGGAGGGGCGTATGCAGTATGTCACAGTACAAAATAGTCTTCAGTTTAAAAAAAAAAAAAGAAGTCCCAGGACGGGATATATGTGGATTCTGAGAGAACAGGACTTCATAAAGAAAACTTAATGTATCCTGTCCTGGGGACACAGCAAGAGGCACATTTAAGAACAAACCTTGTGAGTTGTTAAAAAATATCATACAGAAAGTATACAGTCTCTGCACATCTTTCTTTGGATGCTAATCTTCACATAATACTCACATATTCTTCTCAACAGAGATGCTGAGTTCCAGAAATATATATATCTGATTTAAGGTCAAAGAACCCTATTAAGGAGGAAGGAAACATCACTATCCAAGCTGGGAAGTCCTTTTCTTGTCATTTCCCTTCTCAAGATGGATTTATTATTATTATTAACGTTTTTAATTGAAATAAAATATAATCACTTTCTTCCTCCCTGTCCTCCATCCATCCTCTCCCAGTTGCCCATCCCCAAACTCCCCCCATCTCCTATGCCCCTCTCTTTTAAGTTGGTAGTCCTTTTTCTTTAATTATTTTTCTTGCATATATACATATATATGTATACATATATATGGAGAGCGAGTGAGAAAGAGAGAGAGAGAGAGAGAGAGAGAGAGAGAGAGATGGTGTGGGACTCTATGCTGTGAATACCATTTTTTAATAAATAAAGAAACTGACTTGCCCTGATAGGGCAGAGTAGAGGTAGGTAGGGAAAACTAAACTTAATGCTGGGAGGAAGAAGGCAGAGTCAGTGAGAAGCCTTGTAGCCCCTCCAGAGAGAGACGCCGGGGATGGAACTTTACCTGGTAAACCACAACCATGTGGTGGAACACAGATTAAAAAAGATGGGTTAAATTAAGATGTAAGAATTAGCTTGAAATATGCTTAAGCTATTGGCCAGACAGTATTGCAGATAATATAGTGTCTGAGTAGTCATTTCGGGTCTGAGCAGCCAGGAACAAACTAGTGGCCTCCTACAATACACAGAGAGAGAGAGANGAGAGCAGAGTCCATTTCTGTTGTTCGTGTGTATATGGTTTCAAAGCTGGCCACTCTACATTGAACAATCAATAAAGGGACTCATCGCTGGGGAAGGCTTATTTTCCATCGGCCAGCAGTTCTTAGTTGCCTGTATTTTTTGCCTAGGGATGGGACCCTCTAAAATTGTTCCCCTTCCATGTCCATGACCTCTTATATTCCTATTGTTCCAAACATGTGTGTGCAGCCATTTTCAGGAAATGCTGTATCACAGAAGAATCCCATACACTCCGTTTTGACATTCTTTCTGCCCCCTCTTCTGAAAATTTCCCTGAGTCTACACACAGGAGCTACAGTGTAGATGTATCCATTGGGACTTGGAGTCCTATGATCCATCGTTTTTTGCAAAATGTCCAGTTGTGATTTTCTATGATAGAAGCTTCTTTATGAGGGATGGCAGTTGTAATTATCTGTGGGACTAAGGAAAAGATTTAAAATGTAGTAAGAAATTATTCTGGTCAAACAACGAGGCGGTAGTAGAGTTTTTGTGTGGACAATGACCTCACTGCTGCCAGGAAGCTGGCTTGGTTTTCAGTACCAGTACTGAAAGAGGAAAGACAAATGACAAACTTACTAAAGTCTCAAATAATCATAGTATTTTACATTTACCTAAAATTGTACACTGTATATATTTATATATGATATATACTCACCTTAAAGTAAGTTAAGCACTTGGGTTAAAAAAAAACTCCCCGCAAGCACCATAGACTAACAGAAACTCCAGTACCAGACACAAGAAACCTCCTTTCAAACAGTAAAGGGTTGGCCAAGATAGTCCAAGTGACTCTCAAAGTAATATAGACTGTTGATACAGCTCCTGATTGCTTTTCATGGTTGAGGGTGGGCCCCTGCTTCTGAAGACACTACACTTGGCACACAGGACTCAGATGATTGGCATTAGATCTGGCCTGAAAGCCTCTTTCCTGAAGTCCAGCTTCCTGGTTCCAGAAAATACTGTACAAGCTGCCAAGGAAGGGAAGCAATTGAACAGGCCTGTCCAGCTGCAACCCTTATGAAGCACAACTATTGCCTGCATAGCCAGATGTGTACAGGAAGCAGCACTCCGATGTCAGTGGCAACCAACAGCTGTCTATTTGAACTTAAAGCCCTCTCAAATGGAGGAAAATCAAGCTAGATTAATTTTGGACTTCACTCATGTCTCTCTTCTTTCCACACTGCTTGCCACCAAATCATGTTTTCTAAGAATAGAAAAAAAAATCATCCTTCTTTCCAACAATTTCTCACTTCTCAAATTGCTCCCAGGGCTCACTCTGCTGGGGTGCTACTTGTGTTAGCTTTTTGATGCTATAAGAAATTACCTGAGATAACTTTTAGAAAGGTAGTTTCCATTTTGGCTGACTGTTTTGAAGGTTTCAGTCTATGATCACTTTATTGCCATCATTTTGAGACCTGTGGGTAAGACAGAACATCAGTCAGGAAATATGTGCTAAAGCAAACTGCTTTCTACTAGACCATCTCCTAAGGGTTCCACTGTTTACCGCTGGCATCACAGGCTGAGGACCGAATTTTTTTTACCATAAGTCTTTGGGTGAGTCCAAAAGAAAAGCTAGAGCACTATTTAAAGTGGGACACACAGATCAGCTACCTCAGTAAGACAGAGCTAGTTGCCCACTCTGCCCCAGACCTGCTGACAAGAATCTGAATTGTAACTACCTACCCAGATGAATCACAGCATTCCATCGTTGGAGGGAAGTCTTTACGTAGTAATGTAATTGATGTCTTATACCAGGTAAGTGATTGTAGTTGACTTGCTATGTGTCTTGTCTTAAGATGTGAGGTACCAGGTGAGCAATTCCCAAGTTGTTCATGTCATGAAAATTTTGTCTAAACTGTCCCAAGTCATGATTAGATTGCCTTTTTATATTAAGGGGAAACTGAAAGAAAAATAATTTCTGAATCCATTTTCTTCTCAATTTTCCAAGAGTAGCAAGACAGCCATTCCCTGGTGTTCCTGGAATTCAACGTGAACTCTATCTTGCTATCTCCTATAATCACAGACTTTTCTTCCCTGTTTACTATCAGATTCCAAGCATGGACATTAGCAAAGACACCAATATGTTAAGTTTCAAAGTCTGTAAGAACTGAGTGTTATGGAGGGATCTGTACAGGAAAGGAATAGAATACACAGCCTTTTTTGTTGAAGTTTCTTGATATGCCATAGAGAAAACTTACAGAAATCATTTACTAGCTATAAGCCTGCAATCATACCTTGTTGAGCAACATAATTAAACAAATATTTTCTTATGCATTGTGTATTATAATTCTAAGCTAACAAGGAATTTTAGTTAAATGATCCCTGGAGGTGAAGGAAATAGCAGTCTCAAAATGATATTCCCGGTGTTGATCAACACAGCTCATCAGTACTGCTCTTCTTATGTTACTTTTAACTTATTTTGGAGCAGAGGGGTCCTAGGAGAGGGATTTATCACAAGTTAACTTAGTTCTAGCCACTGAAGCAATGTTGATACAAGATGGTGGGGCCGCTGACAAACATCGATTCTCCTTTAAAGAATGGTTGCAGCTATTCCCCCTCTGCATTTTATCCTCAGAAGCCTTCTGCCACAGCTGTCAAAGTTTCCCTACCTTAGCAAGCAACCCATCACAGTGATTTGTAAAAACTGACTTTAAACCCTGGCTCAGAGGGGCTGTATCTCAAGAAAGGTTCTTAGAAGATGTAAGGTTAAACTGATGGATCACTTCAACTGAAGCATGATGGTGTTCAGTATCATTATTAACATCCCAAGGACAGAGAAGGAGCCTGGAACGGGAGAAGTCAAACTGTGCCAATAGTTGAAGATTGGGCCCAAACCTAGAGGAAGTACGTAGTCTCAGAGAAGAGAGAAACAGAATGCTATGGCTGGGATGGAAAGTGTCCTCTGACAAAAGACTTATGTGTTGAAGGCTTTGGCCCTACCTGCTGACTCTATTAAGGGGTGTCTGGATTGTGAAGGTGCTAATTTCATAAGTGGATTGGATTAATCTCTCAGTGAGTTTGAATAGACAATTAGGAAGGTCTCATTAGAGAGAGTGTGCTGAGGACCTGCCTCTGTAAGTAGTATTATTGTCCTGGGACTGAAAGAAGGTCTAGAAAGAGAGAGGGTGACTGAGGATGTGCCTCCATCAGTTGTATACTGTCCTTTCCCTCTATTTCTGGTTGTGATAAGGTGAACAGCTTTCCTCATACATAATAAGAAAGAAAAAGGAGAGAAAAGACACTAATATGCCTCGAAACAAAGTAAGGCTTACAGTGATAAATGCTAATGCCTGTTCATAATCCCATTATAATATAATAGAGATATTTCACCAGTCCCTGGCTAAAACTTAAAATAGTAATATTCAGACCCAAGTACAGAGGTTTCCCATAAGGACAAAGTTTTTCCATGTGAAGAACTGCTGTTTAAATGATGTGGCTATATTTTTCTTCCATTTATTGGTCAGTTATACTAGAGAAAACAATGCTCCCATATTCTCCCTTCTCTGCCATAAAGAACTCCAAGCTTGTGTGCTTTAGATGATAAAGGCTGATTCTGGTTGCTGCACAGTTCCCACAGTCACTCAGAAAAGACTTGATCAGTGTAGATACCTTCCTAAATTTCTTCTTTTTCAAATTGCCTGGGAATTTCATACGCGCATACAGTGTTTCGGTCAAATGCATACCCTATCCCCCTTGCATCCCATTTCTCTCCTATCTCAACATTCTCCATCTTAACTTCCATGTGTTTCCTTGAAGCTCGGAGTCCATTTATGTACTACTAGCGTGTCAGTAGGTACAGAAACATGGACTGGAGTATGGGTAGGCTTTCCGGAGACACATCACTGAAGAAAGCTGACTCCCACTCCAACGGTAGCCACCAACTGCCAATAGCTCGTCTGCTAGGGGTGAGACTTCAAAGAGCTGAAAGGGTATATATATTTTTAACAGAACTGTATACACTTCACATCGCTACAACGTGGATGTTGTTCTTAAATCCAAAAGGACCCACGTTTGCACAATACCGTCCTGCTCATCCCTGCTTTTCTCTTTCCGGACAACTTCTTGAACTTCCCTGTGAAACAAAAATAATACACAGATCTGAAGACAAGAACCTGTGTCAAGGAGCCAACCTGCTGCTTTGAACATTTTTGCACCAGCCCTCAGTTGTTATTATTTGTACATGTTAATGAACTTCCTGTATAAGGAAATCAGCATCCTGGTGGAAAATTGGATGAAGATGTGAACTCATTAAGTAGCAGAGGTTTGAAGAGCAAATAAAAAGTCAAGAATAATGAGAAAGCAGTAGGAAGGAGTGGAACATGCAAGAATGGCACACTTAAATCTCCAGGTTCTCAGCCTAAGTGCTTACTCCTTTCAGCTCCAGCACACACACCCAAATAGGTACAGGCTAAATAGAAAGCTCTTTGACAGTATACCTATTTCCCCTTCCTGGAAATGGCAGCCTAAATTAAAGCCTATTGCAGTCCAAATACCTGGCTCAAAATTCTAACCCAAATTGTAAACATGACTGTGTTAAAGTGCTAGCAGCAAGCATTTCTATCCCTTGGCCTGACAGCTGTGCCCTATCATCAATTGATTCAGATCTTTATGAGGAAGCAGAGGGAGAGAGGAATAGTATCAGCATTTTATATGATCATAGTTGTGCTGATTTTTTTGTTCTCATCAAAGACAATAACATTGTTAGAGCATCAGATGGAGCCCAGCAAAGTTTGTGATATTTAGAAATGTTATTCACTTCCATTTTCAAGGATAGGAAAATAATTCTTAGAAATGCTATTTAAGATGTTATGTGTACATAACAGGACAAATTATTAATTAAATTAGGAAAGCTCTGGAGGTGTGGCCTTAGGGTGATTTAGATACAGTGAGGACTGGCACCATCACAAGCAGTGTGAAGCACTGACAGCTGAATTACTTTTTGGGAAAACCGGGCTATTACAAGACTGCCATTTTTAGTGTAATATTTTATTAGCTGTTTGGGAAATTCATACAATGTAGTTTTCTGGTTTATTTGTTTTATTTTATGTGTATGGGTGATTTGCTGACATGTGTGTCTGTGTGCCATGTGCATGCTACATATCCACAGAGGCCAGAAGAGAGTATCAGATCTCCTGTAACTTGAGTTATGGATGGTTGTGAGCCACCTTGTGGATTATCTGAACCAAACCCGGGTCTTTTGTAAGAACAGAAAGTGCTCTTAACTGTTAAACCATCTTTCCAGACCCATGTACAAAACTATATACAATAAAAATATATTTCAAGTATAAAAATAGAGCTATAACCAGCATAAACAATATTAAGCAAGAAACATATGCTAAATGTTTCAATAATCATTCTATCCTAAAGAGTCTAAGTCTTGTATTAGAAATGGCTTGGCTAAATTCTTAAGAGGAAAGTAACTACAACTATCTAATCTTCAACCCCATTGAAGGCCTAAGAAGGAAGATAATATTACTTGAGTAGGCAGGAAGTATAATCAAGCAGCTTCCAAAATGTGTAGTAGATGACAGAAAACTGGCTAGCTGGGCAATCACCCAAAGTCTCATTTGCAATGTTAGAGCAACCAACTTCGGCTAACGTCTAGAAAAACTGACAGACCATTTTCAAAGGGAGGAAGATTTTCAAAACTGTGTTACCCTGTTTTGCAGTCTTTTTCCTTGTATCCTGCTTGTACAGTCCAAACACCATGCATTTTGTCAGTGGTAGAGGCATGGGCAATTCCTTGCCCAAAGGCCAGTTTTGCTAAGAAGAAAACAAGTTCCAAGAGGAGTGTCTTCAGTGCTCAACATTCTCTCAGGAATAAATCAGTGCTGCCAGGAACAATTATGTCTCATGTCAACAGAACCCTAAGTTATTTAAATGGCATGTTCTATAGTTCCTTGAAGTGGTTGAAGATTACCTATCTATGAAGAATATAATCTCTATGTATCTAAAGAACCTGATTAGTTTAACTATAAGTATGATAAACATGGATGACTATTGACCTATAATACTTAATACCTATATAACTTTAAAACTAAGTCTTCATATTAGAATATTAAACAATTTTTAAATGACTGTGCAGTTTGTATTTTAATAAATAAAGCTTACCTGAATTTCAGAGAGTAAAACAGCCCCCACTGGTCAGCTTTACACACCTGGCAGTGGTGACACACACCTTTAATCCCTTAGCTACACTAGTTTGTCATAGAAACTAGGCGGTAGTGGTGCACACATTTAACCCCAGCCCTAGACAGGAATGTAAGATGGGAAGAACAACTCCCAGACACAGTCTCATTCTAAGATTCTTGGGGGCAGGATCATCATTCCAGACTAAAGTAGAGGTAAGAGCCAATGGCTGGCTGTTTTGCTTTTCTGACCTTCAGGTTGAACCTCAATTTCTGTCTCTGGGTTTTTATTAATCATGCTAAAAGAAAACTTCTAGAACTGATCAACAGTTTCATAAATTGGCAGGATACAACATAACTTAACAAAATCAGTAGCCTTTCTATATACAAATAAAGAAACAAACTGAGAAATATGGACATATTCCCATTAATAACTGTCTCAAAACAAATAAAACATCCAGAAATAAACCTAAACAAGGATGTGAGAGACCTCGATAGTGAAAATTTTAAATTTTGAAAAAAAAAGAGATTGAGGAAGACACTAGAAAATGGGAAGACATTACATACTTATGGATTGTAGAATTAATATTTCAAAATAATCATTCTACCAAAAGTAATTTACAGATTCAATACAAAACCAGTCAAATCTCACAACAGTCTTAATAGAAATAGAACAAACCGTAAAATTTATATAGAATTGCAAAAGACCCCATAACTTCAAGATGACCATTAGCAAAAAGAACAATATTAAGGAATCATCATTCCAGATTTCAAGATATACTAAGGTTCTTTAGATATAAAAATATCATTATATTTGCACAAAAAAATAATTCTGTAGAACAATGAAATAAAACAGAATATTCAAATTATTGTAGTTTATCTCCCTCCATTTTTATCCCCCCCACCCATTGTAAGACTTCTCAATCTAAAGCATCAGGAAATGTGAAAGTCAACTCCAGACAGTTTAATCATCAATGCATAATCGTCAGTGTTCACTGTAGAATAATATGTTACAAACACAAGCTGCCTATAATATAGTTTTGAAACTAATTTCTGTACTAGTCACCAATTGGTTCATCTCTTGCAACAGAGATTAAAAACAATAGAAGCTTATAGACTAGAGAGTCTGTTTTTCTGGAACACTAAAAAGTAAGTGGATGGACTTTTAACTTCTGCTCTGCCACCCTCAGTACATGGCTCCATCTTGTGGGTTACAAGTTTGCTCAGGTTCTCATATACACAAATCCACCTCAGTTCAGAAAGGGAAGTACATCTCCCTTCGCAAAACAACAGGAAGCTTGTGCATGTCAGTTAAAATAAATTCTTCTGAGCTAGACCCTGGTCTTGCAGCTGCATATATGTCTAAAGAAGGCTGGGAAATTCAGACTTTAACCAAGTCACCAAGTGTTCACTGAACGTTCTATTACAGTGGAATAAATAATTCTGTTACAACTGACAATCATCTCTCTCAGAAATTTTCAGCGGGTGTTGTGAAAGAAATTGCTTCTGGTTTGAACCAGTTGCTGACCTACTGCAATATACAGAGTTGAGAATTGAAATAGTCACTTCCAGAACGCCTTTATTTTGGTGGTAGCATAAAATAGTTTTCCTTGAACAGAAATTTTTGAAAATTTATTTGTTGAATCATCATCTGTTCTATTATGGGGGGTTATACGGCATTTCTTTTTCTGAACATATATATTTCTGCTGTGCTTTTACTATCAATAAGCTTAGAGTTTCTGTTCCTAGAAAACAGGGAATGTTGATAGCTTTCAAAGAAGAACAAAAAGCTTATTGTATCTGATCCATGAAGATTTACTTTTACATGAAAGTGACAATACCTACAATATCTTGTTGTATCACACTCATCTCTCTGAATCAGTTGTCAAACATTGAACTCTCTGTTATTCAATCAAAAGCAATATGTACAAGTTGTTCTATATACTATGTATTCCCCAGGAATCCTGGGAAATGATGGACTAAATGCATTCTTCATGCAGAGTGTTAGGGGAAGAGCCTAAGACAGACATGAGAGAGTCAGAAGTCTAATTTAACTCCACCCTACATTTCTGCAACCTATTACAAGGCACTTAACTTCTTCATAAACCAGAGAGAACATCAGATGGTCTGCTTGCCTTGTAGGGTTCTCGTTATAGCTAAAGTCATTTTATGAGTTTACTCATTAAGTGAAGAAGGTGTTGCCAGGAATAAAAGCATCTATCCACTGATGATATTGACAACATCAAAAATGATGCAGTATGGAAACTCTAGCCACACGCAGACTAATGGGTCAAAAAACAATTGAGTTTAGATGTCATGACAGAAATGTACATTGTATATCTTAATACACATTTTTGGAGCGCTTTTAGATTTACAATTAAATCAGCAAGTATGGAGTTGACATGTCTTTTCTGCTCCCACAGACTCACAGCTTCCTACACTAGCAACAAGCCACACCACAGTGCTACATAACACTGATACACCTTGTTCACTTCATGTCCATAGCTGTTTGTAGGGTTCCCTCTTGGTATTATACATCTTGTGGGTTTTGACAAATCTATAACAGTGTATATATCTGTCAAAATCATATCATAAAGAACAGCGTATGCCTTCAAAATTCTTGGGTCCTATGTATCCTTTCTTCTTCAGCATCCCCAAACAACCACTGACCTTTTTACTGTCTTTATAGTTTTGATTTTTACAATGTGTCATTTGCTGAAATTATATAGTGTGGGAACTTTTCATCTACTAAACATGTAGTTAAGATTCCTCTATGTCCTCTCATAGTTTAGCAGCACTTTTCTTTATAGCACCAAATAATGCCAATTATCTGGATATTCCGATTTATCAATTGACTCAGTGAAGGTTACTTTGGTTAATCCCAAGTTTCAATAATTATAAATAAAGCATCTTCAGATATCCACGGTTGGTTTTCTTATGGACATGTGGTTTAACTCCTTCAGGCAATTACCGGGGATGACCATTGCTGAATTGTAATTGTGTGTAAAGAATCTCTTCAGTTTTCTTAAAAAAAAATCTTTCAAATTGTCTTCCAAAGTGGCTGTATTCTGCATTTAAGGATGAAATGAATCCATGTCTTGATCCATATCCTTGCCAGCATGTAATGTTGTCTCTGATATAGATTATTGCCATGATAATACATACATAATTGTATCTCAGTTGTCAGAATATGCAATTATCTAAATTACCAGGTTGGGTATGACATGTAGCATCCTCCACAAATTTATTTGGCATTTGTGCATCTTTATTGAGGCATCCATTCAGATCTCTGTATTATTCAAATAGGGCTGTTCATTTTTATTATTATTATTACTTTTCTGAGTAGTGCATCTTTTGAATATTTTGGTAGTATTCCTTTATTAGACATGTCTTGTGAAAATATTTTCTAATATTTTAAACCTTCAAATTTGTCTTCTAGTTCATTCAGTGTTTTACAGAGCAGAAATTTTCAATTCTTCTGAATTACAACTTATTATTTCTCCCATGTGTGATGTCTTTAGTGTTATATGTCATTGTCAAAATCAAGATATTTTCTCCTAATGTTATTTTCTAAGAGCTTACTTTAGGCCTATGAACCACCATTAATTTTCTCAGTATAGGATCTTTGTCTATATTTAGTTTTTATACATGTGAAAATAACTCAGGATTAGCCCAATGGAAGAGATGCATGAAACAATGTATGGATGATAAGGTGTGGCAAAGCTTCTTTACCCTCTCAGGACACACTGCCTCCCAGAATTATAGAGGACTCACCAACCCAGAAGGTGCATTTCCACCCCTAACACAAACACCCACCCCTTCTCCCATCTCACTATATAGTCTAAACCAGCCTTGAAGTTGCAGCTTAGCTTCTCAGCCTCTTAGTGCACAGATTACAGGTGTGCACCACAATACCTGGCTCTGCTTTCTATTTGTGTGCAAGCGTGTGTGTGTGTGTGTGTGTGTTACATTCCATGGCACATGAATGTAAAATAAAAGACAATTTTCTGGAATTGGTCTCAGTTGGTCTCTCCTTCAGCTTTTATGTGTGCTCAGAGACTGAATTTACATCATCAGGTTGGTGTCACTATGAAACAAGTGTCTTCAGTGACTGAGCCATCTCATGTGATCTACTTTTTTTTTGACAGAATTTTCACTGTCCTGAAACTTTCCATGTAGACTACAATCATTGTACAGCAATCCCCAGGTATCTGCCCATCTCTTTCTCCCCAGTGCTGGGAGTATAAGTATTTGTGAACACACAGTTCTTTTATATGAATTCTGGGAACTGAAGTCATGACCCAGTAATTGCAAGGCAAGTATTTTATCAGCTGAGCTACCTCCCCAGCCCCAGTCTCTATTTTCAATTGCCTAGCTTTAAGTGAGTGAGGTATTTTTGCATGGCTTCTGATACATATTTAACATTTAATAAATATTGGTGTAATTATACTTTTAAATGTTAAATCAGCAACAGGAGGTTTAAAAAAAAGCCAGGTTTGGAGCATCAGTGCAGAACATTGGGTTCTTTGACGATGGAAAGAATTAATAGTCAAAAAGAAGTGCAAAGGAGTTGAAATATCAGTTCAATACTATAAAAAAGACAAAAGAAAACAGAGGGAAGAACAGTGACACATTTACTATAAACACTGCATTTATTATTCTCAGTGACACTATGAAGTAACTATCTCCTTTATTCATGTGCATAAATGGCCATAGATGTTACATACCCTTTCTAATGCTCGGCACTTAGTAGAAATGTAAATATGGTGAAAAAAACCTTAATCCAAAATATGATGGATTCTAAAGATAAAGAAGAAAGGAAGTGATATTAGTTCTCTTTGGTGTAAGCCAGATTAAATGAATCCAAAAAGAGACAAATTAAGGTTAGAGAGAATAGTTTATGCCATTGACATATATAAAGATGAAAGGCATGGACTTTGATAAACCCATCATTGGATTGCACCAAGGAAATTCATGAGAAACAAACAGTGCTAGGGATAACAGGAGATTCGTAAATGAAGTAAAAACCCAACTGGGACACGCAAGCTCACTTCACACACGCACCCCTGAAATTAAAATGCATGGCAGCAAGTAGGGTAAGTTCACTCATAGAAAAACAAAGTAATTCTTCAGGAATTAAAGGCACATATTATAGAAAAAAAGATACAGAATGGGATCAATGCATTCATTCCTAGGGGTTCTTTGAAATAATTAGCATTTGCAAGAGTTGGCAACTTCTTCAGTAGGTCAAAAAGAGCACTGAAGGTATAAATAAGCATAAGAAACTGAGTTCGGATCTCTAGCATCTGTGGGAAAAGTCACATGTATCAACACTCACCTATAACCCCAGCATTGCTGACAGAGAAATAGGAGGATCATTGGTGCTTGCGAGGCTCCTGCCTAAGTTGGTGAAAGACTGTCTCAAGTTTATAAGGTGAGGCATGAGAAAGCAGGACAATTGACATCGTTTTCTGACCCATTACCTGCACATACACAAATACATTCTCTCTCTCTCTTTCTCTCTCTCTCTCTCTCTCTCTCTCTCTCTCTCTCT
>LOEQ01014824.1:0-15792 GCA_001685075.1 Bramus lutescens
AAGAAAGAAAGAAAGAAAGAAAGAAAGAAAGAAAGAAAGAAAGAAAGAAAGAAAGAAAATATCATTTTGAGTGAGACCCAGAAAGACAAATATCATATGTACTTATTCATAAGTGGTTTTTAAACATAAAGCAAAGAAAACAATTCATAACCCCAGAGAACCTAGACAATAATAAAGACCCTAAGAGAGGCATACGCGGGTCTAATCTACATGGGAAGTAGAAAAAGGCAAGATCTCCTGAGTAAATTGGGAGCATGGGGACCATGGGAGAGGATTAAAGGGGAGGAGAGAGAAAGGGAGGGGAGCAGAGAAAAATGTATAGATCAATAAAATCAATTTTGAAAAAGGAAAAAAAAATCAGACTCAAGCCCAACCCTCAACTTCTGTTTTTTTTTTTTCCCAAGGCTTTCTGTTCCACAAAGTTGAATTCTGAGAGAAGATCAGAGGGTTTCTGATTTCTCAGGAGTATTAGAACAACTTGTCAGGAGTGAAGGCTGAGAACGCTTTCTTGAGACTAGAGGAAAATGAAAAAAGTAAGCTAACAGTCGCCATCCCCTCTACCTCAATTCCCTGAAGCAAAGCAGAGTCTAAGTCTCATTATGACTGTCTCCTTTTCCAACACGCTGGAGTGGATTTCAAAAGAACACCGTTCTCTTATTAATTTTCTTATATTTATTGAGTTATGGATTTCTCCAGTACAGACTATCGCAATTATGTAGAGAATGTTGTTTTCAAAAGCTACAAGAAAGGAAAGTGCTCAGATGGGAGAGGGCTGGAGAGGTGGCTCAGCAGTTAAGAGCAATGGCTGCTCTTCCATAAGACCTGAGTTCAATTCTACCATCTACATGGTGGCTTACAAAAACCTACAACTCATTTTCTAAGGGATATGACACCCTCTTCTGGCCTCTGGGGGCACCAGGCTTATAATACATAGTACATAAGCATGCAGATAAAATATACATATAAATATAATTTAAAAGTGTCTTTATCATTAAAAAAGAGCAAAGAACATAATCCTGAAATGCTTGTCATTATGTGAACCCATTTCACCCTAATTCTTACTATAATCATATTGATGTTGTTACCCAGACTACAATGTTAATATTGGCAGTACATTATTATGCATTTAAATAATATTTTTGAATATATATTGAAATAGGTGGGGCATGACATTCACACGATCAAAGTAAAATAATTTCAATCATGTGAGAAGCAATGTGGGACTGAATGTTTAAAAGAGAATTCAGATTTTCAACACAAATTCAACTCTAACCCTGGGTAGTTATTAACAAAGGGTTTGAAGTCTTGGGAAAGAAGTTGGAGGCTGCCTCCAAATCATCACTGCCAGCAAGGGCAGTCTTGAAGAGAAAGTGTACTGGGACCAGAGTGTAGCTGAGAGGTACATTTGCCTATCATGTGTGAGGGTTTGGGTTCAATCATTGACATACAAAAATAAAAATTCAAAGTCCTCTTTTATTGGTAGTAGTCTTGTCTGAGAGTTCTCAAGAGTTGTGAAATTTGTCTGTTTCCCTCCGATGGAGTTAAAATTAATGTGTGAACATCTATAAATCAGTATCCATTTTGAGTTCAGTGGGTAACAGTGTTAGTGCCCTGGGTGGTGCCTGTTCATCCTTCAACTCTGCATGTGTTATTAACTAATCCAGGTCTATTTGTTTCCTTCCTGTTGTTGCCATAAACACCCTGATTTAAAAGAAAAATCTCAGGGAAGAAAGGGTTTCTTGTAGTTCACAGTTCCAGAGAGATAAAATCCATCCTGATGGGGAAGGAAGAGTGGCAGGAACATGAAACTGACCTGATAATAAGGAAGCAGAGAGATCATATTTTCATTTATACGTAGGAAGTAGAGAGAACAGGAAGTGGGGTGAGACTACAAACCCTCAGAGCCCACACTCAGTGACATATTACCTTCAGCTGGTTTCCATGTGCTAAAGTCTTCTTTTTTCTATTTTTTTCTTTTTGTTTTTCTGAAGCATGCATGGGCAGCTGGTATGTGGCAGTTCTGTTGAACTTGTCCATATTGGGTTTCATGGTCTAAGCTGATAAGAACGACTGACCAGGTCTCTTCCTCAAAAGGGCACCAGATCTCATTGTAGACAGCTGTGAGCCACCATGTGGTTGCTGGAATTTCAACTCAGGACATTTGGAAGAGCAGGCAGTGCTCTTAGCCGCTGAACCACCATTACCTCCTCAAACCACCACCTTCTGGGAACCAAGTGTTCAAACCCCTGAGCCAACTGAGACAGTCTTAAACCACCATTCTAGAGAAACTGATGTTATATCCACAATATTCAAGATTCCTCTGTGCTATGATCTAGACTGGACTTTGTTACAGGCAATGCCTGCTTAATTCTATACCACTTTATAATAAGATAGCTTCAAATTTAGCCTCAAAACGTAAAATAGTCCCATCCATGCCTCACCTCGCTCTCTACAGGTGTTGACTTAACACAATCAAGACGCAACAATCGACACCAAGAATTAACATTGGTATGTTATTATAAATTACAAATCTTAGTAGAATTGTATCAGTTTGTGTTTATTTTAAATTTTTTATTTTTAATTGTGTGTGTGCATGCATGTTGGGGAGGGGGATGCTCAAAGAGATAAGGAGTTCAGATTCAGATGCCCCTGAGATGGATTGTGAGCCACCTGATGTGAACTCTGAGAAGTGAACTCAGGTTCGCTGGAAAGAGCAGCAAGCGCTCCTCACACCTGAGCCATCTCTCCAGCTACCACCAACACTCCAGTATATGATATCATGCACTTGTTTATCTATCTGACTTAATTATTTTCCACGGTAAATATGGATAAAAACATAGCACACTGTCCTGTAAATAACTAACATAAAATTCAGAAAAGTAAACTCGAAAAGTAAGTCTTGTAGTAATGCCTTCTATTTATAAATTACCCTAGTTTTGTATGCCTGGAATATAGTTTATATTGTCTTGATTTTTGGAAGACTTTGCCTGGGTAGAATTCTGTGTGCCAAGTTTATTTAGTTTACACTTTGGCTTTCAGTACTTTTGGATTGGGTGGTAGTGGATTTTTGTTTACAACATTTCAGTGATTAGTCTGCTGTTATTGTGTTCAGGGAAGCCAATACAAAGACACCAGCCAGTGGCTTCAATGTTTCTTTCTTCCTTATCATTGGTTCAAACTTCATTATGATGAGTCTTATAAAGATTTCATGTTGTTTGAACCTTTGTACATTAGTCTTTTTAGATTTGAAATTTATTATTTTTGTTCACTTTGAACATTTTCTGTGTATTATTCTTTCAAATACCAGTTTCCATTTCTTCTGAGTCACTCCCTGGAACAGTTGCAGGTTTTACTCATGTGCATCACTATCTGTAAACCTCCTTGCCTTTCATGTTGGAAGATGTATGTTGTTATGTGTTCAAGTTTATTCTCTTTAATTCTGTCACATGTGTGCATCCATTAACTGAAACTATTGTATATTTCACCTCATTCATCAATTTTCATAATCAGAAATTAGAATTGAGATTTCTAAATAGCTTCCATCCCTTTAATTAGATGTGAAATGCATAGGATGATAAATATTTATCTGCCCATTATAACATCCATGTTACTTCCTGCTTGTTTCTCCAGCAGGTTTACATGGGGCAAAAAGATACTGAAGAAAGTAGAGATCAAGATTTGTTCAGGAGTGAGCAGCTGCTGGGTAACCCATCACTCCAAGTAGATTTGCACAAGCCACTAGCCCGTTTCCAGGCCTGCAGGTCTTGATGTAAAGCTAGGGTTGCCTTTCTGACTGCAGGCTGAGGCATCTGTAGGTCAGCTCTGTGCGATCTCACACCATTTCGTAACAAACAACCTGAAATAGCAAATGGAAAAGGCGATTATACAGATCACACATCTACCCATCATATTTTTCAGAATCCAATTAGCCAATGCAAATCACACAGAGAAAAGCAAATCAAGACTATACCGCCCATCAGATGGTCCAGTATAGATGCTTGGATAAATCCAAACAACAGCTCAGCGAGGGGATGTCTACTTTTTATTCCAGATAGGAGCAGGAAACCATGAAATGGCTTAATACTTGAAAAGCAACACTAATTCATAGAACGTGTTCGCAAGGGATGTTAAAATTGGGCTGATATTTATGAAATAGGTGAGATATTAAGATGGGTAGAAAGAAAGAGTGAATGAGTATGTTATAAAAAAAAGTGCTATGAAAACCTCCAAAATGCGCAAAGAGACGTTTCACCAGATCACAACAGACTGGAATGATTCCTGGCTCCTTTACACATCTTTTCCTACAACGTAAATAAGCAGATTTCTCTGTGACTAAAATATTTTAGTTCCTGAGCTGTGAATGAGATGTTTTCATTTCAAACTCCTTTATTGGAAATGACGGTATGAGAAAAACTTAATTAACTGACACACAGCATCGGGGGCTGGCACATGGCCATTAGCTGTGTTCGTATTCCCAGGGTGGTGGGGGAGGGGTGGATGACTGAACAACCACATGCAGATTTCCCTGCCCTCTTTTGTTACATGTTTGCATAAGTAACTGCCACCTGTGGGAGCAGATACAGTGAACCCACCAGGAGTCTTTCGTGGTTTTTAATATTACATACTAGGCCAAGATGCATTAATTTTTGTTATCTTTTTCTATTTTGTTTAATGTATTATGTGTGTGTGTATCATAGCGTATTTTTGCATGTATGTATGATTTGATGCACATATATGGCATCCAGAAGTTGATGATGACACTGCCCTTCTAGTGTATTCTCTGAGCCAAGGTCTCTTAATCAAACTCAGAGATCCTCAAAATGTCTATACTTCTAGTCAGCTTGCTCTGGGGATCTCCCAGCTGGCTCTTCCTTCCGAGGCTGGAATTTCAAGCCGGACACCAGTCACATGCACACCTGGCAGGTATGTGGGTTTCTGGAGTCTGAATGTGGGTCCTCTCATTTGCTCAGCAAGTGCTTTAGCCACTGAGTCATCTCCTCACATCCCCAAAGAGGCTTCTTAGAGCCATCTAGTAACAATGGCTTTACTGTCTACTCTTGAGTCTTTGCACTCAACCTTCTCTGGGTGGGTTTGGGCTAAGCTGGAATCATAAGAGTGGACCCTGAGTCAAAAGTTCCATTCATCTCTCTAGAGCAGTGGTTCTCAACCTTCCTAATGCTGCAACCCTAAATACAGTCCTCCTGGTTGAGGTGACCCCCCATCATAAAATTATTTTCATGCTACTTCATAACTATAATCTTGCTACTGTTACGAATCATAATGTAAACATCTGATATATAGGATATCTGATATGCAACGCCTGTGAAAGGGTCATTCGACTCCCAGAGGGGTCATGACCCACAGGTTGAGAACCATTGCTCTAGCGTCTCTCATAGATCACTCAGAGTCCTCTGCAGGGCTTGCTGTTCTTGCAGGGTACAGGGCTGGGGACAGCACAAGTAGTCATAAGAACAGGTGGGGCAAAGTGATTGACAGGGGTCCTACAACAATGGAAATTCATGCTTTTGTTAAGGGCTGACAAAAGAGGTCATTTTTACTCCTTTCCTTACTTTTATTATACCCAAATGCCGGCCTCTACCTCAGCCCACCCAGAGGGTTTTCCACAACAGGACATTGAAGAATTGCATTGGTCTCTGTATTCATGGACAGAACTGTTATTCAAGTACAAAAAAAATTCACATGGACACTATTATAATGAATATTGGCTGAGAGTCTATTTTATGCCATCTGGAGGGCTAGAAAGATGAGTTAAAGTGTTTACTCCATGGGGAGGACCAGAGTTCAAATCTCCAGACACCTAGGTGAATGCCAAAGGGTGTGGTGGTTCATCTGTTATCCAGCCTGGAAAGGCGGAGACTGGTGATTCCCAGAACAAGCTAACTAATGAGGCTAACCATATCAGTGAGCTCTGGGTTTGATTAAGAGACCTACTTGAATAAGATGGGAGAATGATTGACAAAGCTGAGTTCAATTCCCAGCGAACCACATGGTGGCTCACAACCATCTATAATGAGATCTGGCACCCTCCTCTGGTGTGTGGGCATACATGGAGGAAGAATGTTGTATACATAATAAATAAATAAATCTTTTTTAAAAAAAAAAGATCCCTCAGTGCACACACACACACACACACACACACACACACACACACACACACGGGCATCTGCTAACATGCATACGACACACACACATGTTAAATGCATGCAACATACACACACTAAAACACAGTTTATGGAGTCTCTCTGTCTAGCCATCTCAAAGACCCTTGGAGGTAGGTCCTGCTTTCATCCTACACACTCCACAAATATAAGAACTAGGTGAACAGAAGCAAGGTTCCCACAGGGAAGCAGCTCACTAAAGCAGTGAATAGCCAGGCCACGGTTCAGGGACCTCATAGTCCTGTCTGCCTGCATATTCCAGCACCCCACCAGCAAAGTGTGAAAAACAATTGCCTTCTGGGAAAAGGAAAGGATCAATCAAGAGCAGAAATGAAAATCATATACTGTTCTAACCTATGAAATTAGAAAAAAAGTACAGAGAAAACAAACCAGTGAAGCTACAGGGCAGAGACCGTAATGTCGTATTTCTGTGCTTCAATAGAAGTGAGATGACTGCGGCAGAGAGGCATCTGCATGCCGTCGCTGCTTGTCACTGGTCAGTAGCTACACTCCAACAATGCTGAGCTTTACCTGGCCCACGCCCCTCCTACAAAGCTCTCTTTGTATCCCCTTTCCAATCCTTTGGCTTACTATAAAAGTAGGAATTAAAAAAATGCTTCGGGTTCTGTCCACATTTTCTCATGGCCGCTGTATGACACTTTCACTGGATTGTTACAGGGAGAAATACAGTTGCCCTGTCTCTGCTTCTTCATCTCTTGGGTGAATGATGAGATCAGAATCCATTACCCATTGCTCTGAGACCCCAAATCTAGGCAGACACAATGATGAGCATTCCTTCACCGCTGATTGAAAAGAGACTAGTCAGGTGCTATGTGTTCTCCATAAGGATCTCCTCATTCCTCCTGAGGCCCGCTGTCTGACCTCACTGTCTTGTCTGTTATATAGTCAAATGAGTAAGACCAGTGTTTTGTATATTAGATTCTTTTGGTCTTCAGTAAGTACTGAATCATAAAAATCCATCACTTTATTGTGATGTCTCTGTTACTTACAATTTCAAAAATTAAAAACAGAGGAAGAGGAGAGAGAAGGGAGGGGTGGGGAAAGGAGGATGACAGAGAGGGAGAGAGGGAGAGAAAGCAAAGACTTCACAACTGGTTTCATTTAAGAGCAGAAAATAGAATAGAATCGTCTCCGGTTGTGCGGCTCATGTCAGACCCAACACACTGAATGTCACCAGGGGATCTTTGGGACCAGCTAGAATATTGCCTCAGCAAATAAGAAGCCTTCCTTCCATCTGAGAAGCATGGCTGGATATTAATTTCTGAGTCCACATTTGACGATAAAGATTTATAGAAACGATCTCTCTATCAGACCTGTGTATGGAGGAGAGGTTGCTCCTCAGGAGGCCATTCATCGTTTTTGTGACAGGGTCTCTCACTGGGCTGGAACTTGCCAGTTTACATAGGATGGAGGACAAGTGAGCCCCAGGGGTCCACCTGTCTCCAGTGCTGGGTTTACAAGGGCACAGCATGACACCTGGATTTTTCACATGGGTCTGGAGCTGAAGGACAAGTCCTCAAGGCAAGCATCTCACTCCTAAGCCTCCTGACTTGCTGGCCCCAAAGCCCATCTCTTCTCTCTTCAAAATCTCTAGATGCTGGCCAGTGTGGAGAGATACAAGATCTAAGAAGACCCAGGCACTTCCTTGATCTACAGGTTGTTGTATTCCCCTCCCCCCCCCAAAAAAAAAACACTTCCAGCATTTAAAGACATGGAGACTTTTATACAAAATACTCCATTATCATTTGTCAGAAACTATGCCCACATTTCTCATCAAGAAAAATGCTTCTACATTTGTTGATCAAAGTGGACAACAAAGAGAAGCCTGTGTTTTTATCTGGCTCAAGTGGGGTGGGGTCCCTTAGGACCTGCACTGAGATTAGTAGGTTACTAGTAACTTCTGCACAGAAACTGCCTTTAATGTTTCATTTCATCTTTTTAAAGACCATTAATTAGGTATCTTTTCCCTCTCTAGACTCCACATTAAACCCTTAAAATATGTGATCATAATTTAAAACGTACGTGTCTGCGTGCATGTATACTCCTGTACGTGCCACAACCTGTGGAGGTCTGAGAACATCCCCTTCATTGTTACTTCTTAGCATACAGCTTGATTGAGGCAGGATCTCTTCTTTGCAAGACCCAGGAGCTTGGGGTTACTCTCCTGTCTGTATTCATCATCTCATAACAGGAGCACTGCAATTGCAGATGTTTGCTCGACTGCCTGGCTTTACATGGGTGCTGGAGATCTGAACTCAGGTCCTCATGATTGCATGGTTACCCACGGAGCCTCCACCCCTGCCTTACAAGGTCATTTTTAATAACTACAGCAGATTATATAGGGCACTGAGCTTTTTTTAAAGGGGGGAATTCTAATTTGCTTTTCTGTGACTTCAGCATCTCCCCCTTACTTGGGGAAATACATTTGAGAAGCGGAGAAATAGTCACAAACATTTTATTTGATCAGTAGTCCCCAGGGCTGGAGTCTAAGAATTCACTCTTGCTTCTCAGGAATTCTTTGCTGGTCTCATCTATGGGGGGGGAGGGGGCGCACCAGAGACCTAGAGTCTCCAGCATTTGAATGAACCGTGGCCCAAGTAAAAATGGGAACTGGCTGGCTTTTTGATGTGTTATTCACCAAAGGAATTGAAAATATATAAAAACCAAGGAGTCGGGAGAATGTCCCATAGCGACCAGCACACTAGAAAATAGCTAGATCTGAAGATGTGACCTGCGGATGACAGGAAATGTGAGTGAAAGCTTCTAGAAAAATCTTCACCTTACACTGTATCGCCTGCAAGGCCGATTAACTGGTAAGGAGGCACAATGACTGAAAACCTGAGTTCCATCCCCTCATCCCACATCATGGCGGAAGGAGCAAACCAAGCCTGCAGGATTGTTCTCTGACCCCCATATGCATGCCACAGCATGTCCTCATGCTTACAGGCATGTGGATGCACATGTGAAATACACATGCACACACAATAATAAGAGTAATAATTGCGATGATGGTGATTGATGATAAACACAAAACTAAGGAAAAGTAACTTCAGGGATGGAGATTGGAACATTGCATGTACACAGCCTAATTGGAAACTACCTTGGGGTCCCTTTGCCCCTCCCACAAATAGTCATTCTTTGCCCACCTCTGTGTTATCTTGGGACTAAGAATAAAACCTTTAGGATATATTAACTAAGCAAACCACCAGCGTCCATCAGTCAGAAGTCTGAGTCTCATTAGGGAGCATCTGAGGCTAAAGAGATCTCTCCTCTTGGCTGTAACTGCCTTTGACACTTCCATCAATGCGTTTGTCTTCTTCTTTTTTATTTTTCTTTCTTTTTATTGCTGCAAAAAAATCATGAAACTGAAAACTGTTTGTACATCAGAACATGAAGTTGGGGGTAACCTGCATCCATATTCCCCAGATGTGGTCACTGATTTTGGCTTCAGAATAAAACCTCTCTTATTCTGTTTGCAGTGAGAACTGTTTTGTGTGTGGATAAGAAGAATCCAAAACTTCTATTTTTTGAACCACATACAGAAAATGTCTGGCAACATCTGACTGAGCTGAAGGTGTACACATGCTTTGACTTGGAAGCACATTTGTAGATACATTTAACTGCACACAAGGAGGCACATAAACCATGACTGCTTAAGAAATTACCCATCTCACCTGCCTGGGAATAACAGTGCCCCTGCTAGGATCTCAACAGCTAACTGATGCTTGCCTGGCTTTTAAGTTTGCTTATTTTCCCAATTTCTTCCCTCCTCCTTCCTAATCGCATGGCTCTCATCCTCATTCTGCACATTTCCTACTAATGAGCATTTTAAACATTTTAAATTAAGACCATCTCTGTCCTTCTGGCCCAGTGCACTGGGTCCTTACATTCAACAGCCTTTAGAATTCTTATCAGAGTGTTCCAGGCAGCTTGTACATTGTATTCTATTAGAGCAAACCCGCCCAAAGTTGTCAGAATTCAGAGACCGCAGGATCGGTGGGACACTTTTGTTAGGAATATATTCATAGATTCGCTTTACTAGTCATCAGACACGTCCCACGGGGCTATGTTTAACATCTCATTTGGTAACATAATTCAACAAAAAATGGTAAAAATAGGTAGTATTTATTCATACGGCAGGGTGAATTTTGTGGGGGCTATTAGATAGGCACATGCTGGCTTCTCTACGTTTGAGCACACACACGAGGTCAAACGGAGAAATGGAAATAACAAAAGAAGGGGGAGACAGGAATGAGAGGACTCCTAACTATGTAAGTTTCTTGCATAAAAGTGCTCTTTTCTTATGCAATCATTCTTAGCCCTTCTAAAAATAATGAGAATCTTATTCTCATAAAATAAAACAACCGCCATCTGTGCTCTTCGTACAAATTTAAAATCTCATCCCTTGATCCACAAGTTTGAAAAATGTGCATCCCCTTCGATCCATAGATGTTTGTGAGAGACCTAGGCTGTGATTTCTGCAGAGGCCGAGAGTTGCAGTGGGCTTTCCTCTGTGATACTGGGGCCTAGAAGAAATGGATGTCTAGGGTGGTCTGCCCTTAGCCTGTCCTCATCAGCATCCACTCACCACCTACCTTCAGCTTCTCTCCACACCTCATCCTCTGTGTTCACGAGCCTGCTGGACTCTGGTAACTAAGCCCCGTGGGGCATGGTAAAGAATATAAGAAACTACACCAAAAGGCACTCCTGGAGGAGGAGCCACTTACAGTTGAAGGCTGTTCATGGAGGGAGAGTGGTTTTTCTTTGGCTGTGACCACTGCTGGGGTGGCCATTCCCTGACAGGTGATCCCACACCCGTGCACATGCTGGTAGAATTAACTACACTCAATGGTAACTCAATTTAAAGAGAAGGTGAAGGGGGGAGTAAGGGTTAGTAAAGGTGTTAGGGGGTTCTTGGGAGGTTGGAAAGAGGAGCAAATAGGATCAGAATGCACTGGGCTGGAGAGAAGGTTTAGAGGTCAAGAGTGCATCCTCCTTTGGCAGGAGACCCATGTTCTGCTCATAACGCACATATCAGTGGCTCGCAACAACCTGCAACTCAAACTTCAGGGGATCCCATACCCTCTTGTCTCTGCAAAAACCTGCATTTGCATGGCATAAACAGACACACACACACACACACACACACACAAATATTTCAAAGAAAGGAAATACATCGGATTCATAAGGCAAGTTCACAGTTGAGTTGGAACCCAGAAAGTCTTGTTCTTGGACTCACATTGTAAACACAACAAAAGAAAGGCTATAACCACAGTGACAGAGACAGGTGTCAAGCTAGATATGATATGCCACTGGCCTTGGGGTACCACGGCTGTGCTTTTTTGTTGCTGTTATTTTTGTTAGTGAGAGTAGCTTTACAGAAGCTTTTCAGTTTCAGGAGGTCCCATATTAATTGTTTCTCTCAGTATCTGTGCTGCTGGGGTTCTATTTAGGAAGTGATCTCCTACCCAGGATAGCCAATACAATCCTTTACAATAAAAGAACTTCTGGAGGCATCACAATCCCTGACTTCAAACTCTACTACAAAACTCAAGCCCAAATGGGTCAAAAACCTCAACATAAAGTCAGCCACACTGAACCTCATAGAAGAAAAAGTGGGAAATTCACTTGAACGCATTGGCACAGGAGAACACTTCCTAAATTAACTTTTTTATTATTTCAGAAAATTAGAATGACAGTAACATTGAATTTCAGGGGATGTTACAAGCTTTGGGCACACAATACACAGGTTCTTAGACAGGGCCCTGGAATGTGTCAACTGCCTGGGACATCACAATGGCCTTTATTTCTCCAAGAGCAATTCCCACACACACTCCCCAGAGATCACACCATCAGTAACGCTGAGAAGTGTTTTGCCACCCCTTGACGTCTTTGAGCTCTAACCACCTTCCCTACAGTTTTGATGCAGGCTGGAGGAGTTAATGATACTCTTCAGTAGGGCTGCAGGCAGAGATGCCCTCTGCTTCACAACACTTCAAGGAAAGACAAAATGTATCCCAGCTGGACCTACATTGTGGCTGGCTTATGGGAATCGTGATAACCGTTGCCTGATCTGTAAGGTGCCAGATCTTGGGGCGGGAAAGACTGTTCAGCAGTTAAGAGCATTTTGCTGCTCTCCCAAGACCTGTGTCAGGTGACTCACAGCTACCTATAACTCCAGCTCCAGGGTATCTGATACCTCTGGCCTCGAATACACACACACACACTTAAAATAATAAAAGTAAAATATTTTATAAAATATTTTTTAAAAGATGTCAACTCTCTCTGGATAAGGTGAATCTGTGTCTAGAGTCACCCAACCATATGGGTATCACAGGGACTTAAGGCATTCTTAAAATGCAGGATGTATGTGCTCAATGGAGGCCAAGACACTAGAGGAGTCAGTTTAGCTCAATGGTCATTGAAAGGCCCATGTTGGGAGCAGGGGGACATTGAGATGCAATGTATCAGGATTTATCAAACTCATTATGATTGTTTGGCAAGCAGGTGAATTATACAGATTTCCAGCCATGATACCCAGAAATCCTTATTCAGACTCTCTGGGGCAGAAAAGTCCGACCTCTTTATCTCCTCAGGCCTTCAGCGTATCTTGAAGCTATTTACTTGGGTTGGCATCCTACAGAGAACAGAGTCCCTGTCACCATATCTCCCCCCCTCCGGAAAAGGGACACACAGTAGCATCTGGCATTTGTCAGACATTCTGAGATATTCCAACCCTGGGAAACAGAGACACTTTTAAGGCGTGTGATTAATGACAACTATGAAGATATATCTAATTTGGATTCCCAACCAAATTAGTCTCTGTGATAAATTAACCACAAGGAGAAAGAGAAGGATGTGAAGTCAGAAACTCCTCTGGGCAGCTGAGGGCTGGTGTAAGGTACACTATCTCAAAAACAGGAAGCACAAGGCCCAGGAAGATTCCAGAAATGGAGGTTGAGGGAGTCCAGGGCAGAGCAAAAGAGTCCTATTTCTGTGCCTTTAGCACAGGTCATTTCAACCTAGTCATCGGTGATTCCACGTTCTGGTTTGTGAAAGTGAACCATCTGGAAAGAAAATATGTAAATGCTTAGCACATAAACCTGCAAGCAGGACACGAAGTATGATACAGTAGTGATTCCAGTTCTGAGAGCATTCGATGTTAGGAGGCGGAGCCCAAAGCAGATGGGACTTTCTCAAACACAAACCTTTGTTTAGAGGAGATGGCATCCTAGTTCGCTTCCTGTTACTGTGATAATAGCCATCCATGACCAAAAGAAATTTGGAGAAGAAAAGGTTGTTAGGATTGCACAGCCCCATCACAATCCATCCCGAAGGGAAGTCAGGTCAGGGACCTGGAGGCAGGAGCTGATGCAGAGACTGTGGAGGAACGCTGCTTACTGGCTTGCTCAGCCTGCTTTCTTATAGCACCTAGGACCAGCTACCCAAATACGGCACCACCACAATGAGATGTATTTCCTCTTGCCTGTATCAATCATTATAATCAAGAAACGGTCCCAGCCACATGACCATAGGCCAATCTGATAAAGGCTCCCCTACACACATACCAAAGACAGAGCTTCACTGTGTAGCCCTGGCTGTCCTGAAACACACTCTGTAGCCCAGGCTGATCTTGAAGGCACAGAGATCCACCTGCCTCTTTACCTACCAAGTGCTGAGATTAAAGTCATGCACTGCCACTGCCCAGCTGAAGGCATTTTTCTTAAATTAAGGGGCCTCCTCTCAGACAACTCCACCTTATGTCCAGTTGATAAACAAACAAACAAAACAAAACAAAAAACACTAACCAGTGTAGTTTATGACTTCCTCTTGTTCAAGGACTGATTTTATTTTATCTACCTATAAAAGATGAATGAAGTTCTAAGATACACTTGTAATCAGAGCACTTAGAGGTAGGAAGCTGAGGCAGGAAGGGTGCAAGTACTAGACCAATCTTGAGCTACATAGCAAGACCCTCTTTCCACAAAGTACTATAAGGTGTCATGATATAGAACCTTATCAGGAATGTCAATGAAATAAGACACATGTATTTACTAAAATGAGCTAAACAAATGCAATGCTACTAATAGAATCAAGTTGATATTTCATAGAAACTATTCCATTTATGCAGTTTTTGGAGCCATGAAAAATCACTTGAAGTGAAAATACATTGGTTGTGCTGTGTTCAAACAAGTAATATTTTATTTCTTAAGCATTGTAGTGGGCACATATATTGGTCTTCACTTTTCGTACATGTCAGATTGTGCATCATAAAAGAGTCAGGTTTATGTACTCACTCATAAGTGGTTTTTAAACATAAAGCAAAGAAAGCCAACCTACAAATCACAATTGCGGAGAACCTACACAGCAATGAAGACCCTAAGAGAGACATACATGGATCTAATCTACATGGGAAACAGACAAAGACAAGCTCTCCTGAGTAAATTGGGACCATGGGAGAGGGTAGAAGGGGAGGGGAGAGGAAGGCAAGGGAGCAGATTAAAATGTATAGCTCAATAAAATCAATAAAAAAGTAGGTTTAGGCTCACAATAAGATAGCTACAGTCCGTCACTGTCCTGCAGACTTGCTATGCCATGGACTCCAGATGCCCCATCTCCAACTTTCCATCCAAACCTCACCAGCACCTGAGACTTGCAAGAAAAAAAAATGTTGGAATTTCTGCCCTGGACTTTTGTTCCTATCAGTTTCACATGCCCAGTCTTAAATATGTTTTTCTGGTCACAATCCTAATCAATATGGCAAAGAAAGCCATGTCTGAGTGAAGGTGAATATAAGCATATTCTATTCAAACTAGTTCCTGAGGCCAGGACCATAGTCAGCATTCAAGAGCTTCTGTTTCTTTTCTTGCTAGGCATTTTCTCCTTCGAAATAGGTTATTTTAGGCTTTTACCTAAAATGACTGTATCTCCCATAGTGGAGTTCTAAGATTGAATCTTGCTCATTCCTGCAACTTAATCTCTTGAGAGTCTCCCCTTTGTATTGTCAAATTGAAACCATCTTTCAGTTCTTGGCCTTTGTAAGGGAAAGCCTGTATCTGTGGAGAAATGAAAATGAACTGTATTTTCTGGTGTCTTCAAAATAAAAATGTACCGGCTGCTTTTGCAGAGGACCTGAGTTCAGTTCCTAGCACCCACATGGTGGCTCGCAACCATTTACAACTCCAGTTTCTTGGGATTTGATGCGCTCTTTTGGCTTCTTCGGGTACTACAAGCCATGGCTAGCATACATGCATGTAGCCTAACACTCATGCTCGTAAAATAAAAATTAATAAATCTTTTTTAAAGCAGTCGTTTCTGAGCTTAGTGGTTTGTGCCAATAATCCCAGCACTTGAGATGCTGAAGCAGGAGGATTGCTATGAATCTGAGGTCAACCAGGGCTCTGTGGTCTGTAGATTGAATTCTAGACAAACTGAAACTCCCCCTGACAAAAAAGCAGTTCTTAAAAGTGATTGAAATCCCATATAATTAAATGTTACTTGAAATCACCTATAGTGTTAGAACAGCAGTGGACGGGTCAATTAAAAACAATGTGTGTATGTGTGTGTGTGTGTGTGTGTGTGTGTGTGTGTG
>LOEQ01014825.1:1204-16995 GCA_001685075.1 Bramus lutescens
CACACACACACACACACACACACACACACACACATACACACATTGTTTTTAATTGACCCGTCCACTGCTGTTCTAACACTATAGGTGATTTCAAGTAACATTTAATTATATGGGATTTCAATCACTTTTAAGAACTGCTTTTTTGTCAGGGGGAGTTTCAGTTTGTCTAGAATTCAATCTACAGACCACAGAGCCCTGGTTGACCTCAGATTCATAGCAATCCTCCTGCTTCAGCATCTCAAGTGCTGGGATTATTGGCACAAACCACTAAGCTCAGAAACGACTGCTTTAAAAAAGATTTATTAATTTTTATTTTACGAGCATGAGTGTTAGGCTACATGCATGTATGCTAGCCATGGCTTGTAGTACCCGAAGAAGCCAAAAGAGCGCATCAAATCCCAAGAAACTGGAGTTGTAAATGGTTGCGAGCCACCATGTGGGTGCTAGGAACTGAACTCAGGTCCTCTGCAAAAGCAGCCGGTACATTTTTATTTTGAAGACACCAGAAAATACAGTTCATTTTCATTTCTCCACAGATACAGGCTTTCCCTTACAAAGGCCAAGAACTGAAAGATGGTTTCAATTTGACAATACAAAGGGGAGACTCTCAAGAGATTAAGTTGCAGGAATGAGCAAGATTCAATCTTAGAACTCCACTATGGGAGATACAGTCATTTTAGGTAAAAGCCTAAAATAACCTATTTCGAAGGAGAAAATGCCTAGCAAGAAAAGAAACAGAAGCTCTTGAATGCTGACTATGGTCCTGGCCTCAGGAACTAGTTTGAATAGAATATGCTTATATTCACCTTCACTCAGACATGGCTTTCTTTGCCATATTGATTAGGATTGTGACCAGAAAAACATATTTAAGACTGGGCATGTGAAACTGATAGGAACAAAAGTCCAGGGCAGAAATTCCAACATTTTTTTTTCTTGCAAGTCTCAGGTGCTGGTGAGGTTTGGATGGAAAGTTGGAGATGGGGCATCTGGAGTCCATGGCATAGCAAGTCTGCAGGACAGTGACGGACTGTAGCTATCTTATTGTGAGCCTAAACCTACTTTTTTATTGATTTTATTGAGCTATACATTTTAATCTGCTCCCTTGCCTTCCTCTCCCCTCCCCTTCTACCCTCTCCCATGGTCCCAATTTACTCAGGAGAGCTTGTCTTTGTCTGTTTCCCATGTAGATTAGATCCATGTATGTCTCTCTTAGGGTCTTCATTGCTGTGTAGGTTCTCCGCAATTGTGATTTGTAGGTTGGCTTTCTTTGCTTTATGTTTAAAAACCACTTATGAGTGAGTACATAAACCTGACTCTTTTATGATGCACAATCTGACATGTACGAAAAGTGAAGACCAATATATGTGCCCACTACAATGCTTAAGAAATAAAATATTACTTGTTTGAACACAGCACAACCAATGTATTTTCACTTCAAGTGATTTTTCATGGCTCCAAAAACTGCATAAATGGAATAGTTTCTATGAAATATCAACTTGATTCTATTAGTAGCATTGCATTTGTTTAGCTCATTTTAGTAAATACATGTGTCTTATTTCATTGACATTCCTGATAAGGTTCTATATCATGACACCTTATAGTACTTTGTGGAAAGAGGGTCTTGCTATGTAGCTCAAGATTGGTCTAGTACTTGCACCCTTCCTGCCTCAGCTTCCTACCTCTAAGTGCTCTGATTACAAGTGTATCTTAGAACTTCATTCATCTTTTATAGGTAGATAAAATAAAATCAGTCCTTGAACAAGAGGAAGTCATAAACTACACTGGTTAGTGTTTTTTGTTTTGTTTTGTTTGTTTGTTTATCAACTGGACATAAGGTGGAGTTGTCTGAGAGGAGGCCCCTTAATTTAAGAAAAATGCCTTCAGCTGGGCAGTGGCAGTGCATGACTTTAATCTCAGCACTTGGTAGGTAAAGAGGCAGGTGGATCTCTGTGCCTTCAAGATCAGCCTGGGCTACAGAGTGTGTTTCAGGACAGCCAGGGCTACACAGTGAAGCTCTGTCTTTGGTATGTGTGTAGGGGAGCCTTTATCAGATTGGCCTATGGTCATGTGGCTGGGACCGTTTCTTGATTATAATGATTGATACAGGCAAGAGGAAATACATCTCATTGTGGTGGTGCCGTATTTGGGTAGCTGGTCCTAGGTGCTATAAGAAAGCAGGCTGAGCAAGCCAGTAAGCAGCGTTCCTCCACAGTCTCTGCATCAGCTCCTGCCTCCAGGTCCCTGACCTGACTTCCCTTCGGGATGGATTGTGATGGGGCTGTGCAATCCTAACAACCTTTTCTTCTCCAAATTTCTTTTGGTCATGGATGGCTATTATCACAGTAACAGGAAGCGAACTAGGATGCCATCTCCTCTAAACAAAGGTTTGTGTTTGAGAAAGTCCCATCTGCTTTGGGCTCCGCCTCCTAACATCGAATGCTCTCAGAACTGGAATCACTACTGTATCATACTTCGTGTCCTGCTTGCAGGTTTATGTGCTAAGCATTTACATATTTTCTTTCCAGATGGTTCACTTTCACAAACCAGAACGTGGAATCACCGATGACTAGGTTGAAATGACCTGTGCTAAAGGCACAGAAATAGGACTCTTTTGCTCTGCCCTGGACTCCCTCAACCTCCATTTCTGGAATCTTCCTGGGCCTTGTGCTTCCTGTTTTTGAGATAGTGTACCTTACACCAGCCCTCAGCTGCCCAGAGGAGTTTCTGACTTCACATCCTTCTCTTTCTCCTTGTGGTTAATTTATCACAGAGACTAATTTGGTTGGGAATCCAAATTAGATATATCTTCATAGTTGTCATTAATCACACGCCTTAAAAGTGTCTCTGTTTCCCAGGGTTGGAATATCTCAGAATGTCTGACAAATGCCAGATGCTACTGTGTGTCCCTTTTCCGGAGGGGGGGAGATATGGTGACAGGGACTCTGTTCTCTGTAGGATGCCAACCCAAGTAAATAGCTTCAAGATACGCTGAAGGCCTGAGGAGATAAAGAGGTCGGACTTTTCTGCCCCAGAGAGTCTGAATAAGGATTTCTGGGTATCATGGCTGGAAATCTGTATAATTCACCTGCTTGCCAAACAATCATAATGAGTTTGATAAATCCTGATACATTGCATCTCAATGTCCCCCTGCTCCCAACATGGGCCTTTCAATGACCATTGAGCTAAACTGACTCCTCTAGTGTCTTGGCCTCCATTGAGCACATACATCCTGCATTTTAAGAATGCCTTAAGTCCCTGTGATACCCATATGGTTGGGTGACTCTAGACACAGATTCACCTTATCCAGAGAGAGTTGACATCTTTTAAAAAATATTTTATAAAATATTTTACTTTTATTATTTTAAGTGTGTGTGTGTGTATTCGAGGCCAGAGGTATCAGATACCCTGGAGCTGGAGTTATAGGTAGCTGTGAGTCACCTGACACAGGTCTTGGGAGAGCAGCAAAATGCTCTTAACTGCTGAACAGTCTTTCCCGCCCCAAGATCTGGCACCTTACAGATCAGGCAACGGTTATCACGATTCCCATAAGCCAGCCACAATGTAGGTCCAGCTGGGATACATTTTGTCTTTCCTTGAAGTGTTGTGAAGCAGAGGGCATCTCTGCCTGCAGCCCTACTGAAGAGTATCATTAACTCCTCCAGCCTGCATCAAAACTGTAGGGAAGGTGGTTAGAGCTCAAAGACGTCAAGGGGTGGCAAAACACTTCTCAGCGTTACTGATGGTGTGATCTCTGGGGAGTGTGTGTGGGAATTGCTCTTGGAGAAATAAAGGCCATTGTGATGTCCCAGGCAGTTGACACATTCCAGGGCCCTGTCTAAGAACCTGTGTATTGTGTGCCCAAAGCTTGTAACATCCCCTGAAATTCAATGTTACTGTCATTCTAATTTTCTGAAATAATAAAAAAGTTAATTTAGGAAGTGTTCTCCTGTGCCAATGCGTTCAAGTGAATTTCCCACTTTTTCTTCTATGAGGTTCAGTGTGGCTGACTTTATGTTGAGGTTTTTGACCCATTTGGGCTTGAGTTTTGTAGTAGAGTTTGAAGTCAGGGATTGTGATGCCTCCAGAAGTTCTTTTATTGTAAAGGATTGTATTGGCTATCCTGGGTAGGAGATCACTTCCTAAATAGAACCCCAGCAGCACAGATACTGAGAGAAACAATTAATATGGGACCTCCTGAAACTGAAAAGCTTCTGTAAAGCTACTCTCACTAACAAAAATAACAGCAACAAAAAAGCACAGCCGTGGTACCCCAAGGCCAGTGGCATATCATATCTAGCTTGACACCTGTCTCTGTCACTGTGGTTATAGCCTTTCTTTTGTTGTGTTTACAATGTGAGTCCAAGAACAAGACTTTCTGGGTTCCAACTCAACTGTGAACTTGCCTTATGAATCCGATGTATTTCCTTTCTTTGAAATATTTGTGTGTGTGTGTGTGTGTGTGTGTGTCTGTTTATGCCATGCAAATGCAGGTTTTTGCAGAGACAAGAGGGTATGGGATCCCCTGAAGTTTGAGTTGCAGGTTGTTGCGAGCCACTGATATGTGCGTTATGAGCAGAACATGGGTCTCCTGCCAAAGGAGGATGCACTCTTGACCTCTAAACCTTCTCTCCAGCCCAGTGCATTCTGATCCTATTTGCTCCTCTTTCCAACCTCCCAAGAACCCCCTAACACCTTTACTAACCCTTACTCCCCCCTTCACCTTCTCTTTAAATTGAGTTACCATTGAGTGTAGTTAATTCTACCAGCATGTGCACGGGTGTGGGATCACCTGTCAGGGAATGGCCACCCCAGCAGTGGTCACAGCCAAAGAAAAACCACTCTCCCTCCATGAACAGCCTTCAACTGTAAGTGGCTCCTCCTCCAGGAGTGCCTTTTGGTGTAGTTTCTTATATTCTTTACCATGCCCCACGGGGCTTAGTTACCAGAGTCCAGCAGGCTCGTGAACACAGAGGATGAGGTGTGGAGAGAAGCTGAAGGTAGGTGGTGAGTGGATGCTGATGAGGACAGGCTAAGGGCAGACCACCCTAGACATCCATTTCTTCTAGGCCCCAGTATCACAGAGGAAAGCCCACTGCAACTCTCGGCCTCTGCAGAAATCACAGCCTAGGTCTCTCACAAACATCTATGGATCGAAGGGGATGCACATTTTTCAAACTTGTGGATCAAGGGATGAGATTTTAAATTTGTACGAAGAGCACAGATGGCGGTTGTTTTATTTTATGAGAATAAGATTCTCATTATTTTTAGAAGGGCTAAGAATGATTGCATAAGAAAAGAGCACTTTTATGCAAGAAACTTACATAGTTAGGAGTCCTCTCATTCCTGTCTCCCCCTTCTTTTGTTATTTCCATTTCTCCGTTTGACCTCGTGTGTGTGCTCAAACGTAGAGAAGCCAGCATGTGCCTATCTAATAGCCCCCACAAAATTCACCCTGCCGTATGAATAAATACTACCTATTTTTACCATTTTTTGTTGAATTATGTTACCAAATGAGATGTTAAACATAGCCCCGTGGGACGTGTCTGATGACTAGTAAAGCGAATCTATGAATATATTCCTAACAAAAGTGTCCCACCGATCCTGCGGTCTCTGAATTCTGACAACTTTGGGCGGGTTTGCTCTAATAGAATACAATGTACAAGCTGCCTGGAACACTCTGATAAGAATTCTAAAGGCTGTTGAATGTAAGGACCCAGTGCACTGGGCCAGAAGGACAGAGATGGTCTTAATTTAAAATGTTTAAAATGCTCATTAGTAGGAAATGTGCAGAATGAGGATGAGAGCCATGCGATTAGGAAGGAGGAGGGAAGAAATTGGGAAAATAAGCAAACTTAAAAGCCAGGCAAGCATCAGTTAGCTGTTGAGATCCTAGCAGGGGCACTGTTATTCCCAGGCAGGTGAGATGGGTAATTTCTTAAGCAGTCATGGTTTATGTGCCTCCTTGTGTGCAGTTAAATGTATCTACAAATGTGCTTCCAAGTCAAAGCATGTGTACACCTTCAGCTCAGTCAGATGTTGCCAGACATTTTCTGTATGTGGTTCAAAAAATAGAAGTTTTGGATTCTTCTTATCCACACACAAAACAGTTCTCACTGCAAACAGAATAAGAGAGGTTTTATTCTGAAGCCAAAATCAGTGACCACATCTGGGGAATATGGATGCAGGTTACCCCCAACTTCATGTTCTGATGTACAAACAGTTTTCAGTTTCATGATTTTTTTGCAGCAATAAAAAGAAAGAAAAATAAAAAAGAAGAAGACAAACGCATTGATGGAAGTGTCAAAGGCAGTTACAGCCAAGAGGAGAGATCTCTTTAGCCTCAGATGCTCCCTAATGAGACTCAGACTTCTGACTGATGGACGCTGGTGGTTTGCTTAGTTAATATATCCTAAAGGTTTTATTCTTAGTCCCAAGATAACACAGAGGTGGGCAAAGAATGACTATTTGTGGGAGGGGCAAAGGGACCCCAAGGTAGTTTCCAATTAGGCTGTGTACATGCAATGTTCCAATCTCCATCCCTGAAGTTACTTTTCCTTAGTTTTGTGTTTATCATCAATCACCATCATCGCAATTATTACTCTTATTATTGTGTGTGCATGTGTATTTCACATGTGCATCCACATGCCTGTAAGCATGAGGACATGCTGTGGCATGCATATGGGGGTCAGAGAACAATCCTGCAGGCTTGGTTTGCTCCTTCCGCCATGATGTGGGATGAGGGGATGGAACTCAGGTTTTCAGTCATTGTGCCTCCTTACCAGTTAATCGGCCTTGCAGGCGATACAGTGTAAGGTGAAGATTTTTCTAGAAGCTTTCACTCACATTTCCTGTCATCCGCAGGTCACATCTTCAGATCTAGCTATTTTCTAGTGTGCTGGTCGCTATGGGACATTCTCCCGACTCCTTGGTTTTTATATATTTTCAATTCCTTTGGTGAATAACACATCAAAAAGCCAGCCAGTTCCCATTTTTACTTGGGCCACGGTTCATTCAAATGCTGGAGACTCTAGGTCTCTGGTGCGCCCCCTCCCCCCCCATAGATGAGACCAGCAAAGAATTCCTGAGAAGCAAGAGTGAATTCTTAGACTCCAGCCCTGGGGACTACTGATCAAATAAAATGTTTGTGACTATTTCTCCGCTTCTCAAATGTATTTCCCCAAGTAAGGGGGAGATGCTGAAGTCACAGAAAAGCAAATTAGAATTCCCCCCTTTAAAAAAAGCTCAGTGCCCTATATAATCTGCTGTAGTTATTAAAAATGACCTTGTAAGGCAGGGGTGGAGGCTCCGTGGGTAACCATGCAATCATGAGGACCTGAGTTCAGATCTCCAGCACCCATGTAAAGCCAGGCAGTCGAGCAAACATCTGCAATTGCAGTGCTCCTGTTATGAGATGATGAATACAGACAGGAGAGTAACCCCAAGCTCCTGGGTCTTGCAAAGAAGAGATCCTGCCTCAATCAAGCTGTATGCTAAGAAGTAACAATGAAGGGGATGTTCTCAGACCTCCACAGGTTGTGGCACGTACAGGAGTATACATGCACGCAGACACGTACGTTTTAAATTATGATCACATATTTTAAGGGTTTAATGTGGAGTCTAGAGAGGGAAAAGATACCTAATTAATGGTCTTTAAAAAGATGAAATGAAACATTAAAGGCAGTTTCTGTGCAGAAGTTACTAGTAACCTACTAATCTCAGTGCAGGTCCTAAGGGACCCCACCCCACTTGAGCCAGATAAAAACACAGGCTTCTCTTTGTTGTCCACTTTGATCAACAAATGTAGAAGCATTTTTCTTGATGAGAAATGTGGGCATAGTTTCTGACAAATGATAATGGAGTATTTTGTATAAAAGTCTCCATGTCTTTAAATGCTGGAAGTGTTTTTTTTTTGGGGGGGGGAGGGGAATACAACAACCTGTAGATCAAGGAAGTGCCTGGGTCTTCTTAGATCTTGTATCTCTCCACACTGGCCAGCATCTAGAGATTTTGAAGAGAGAAGAGATGGGCTTTGGGGCCAGCAAGTCAGGAGGCTTAGGAGTGAGATGCTTGCCTTGAGGACTTGTCCTTCAGCTCCAGACCCATGTGAAAAATCCAGGTGTCATGCTGTGCCCTTGTAAACCCAGCACTGGAGACAGGTGGACCCCTGGGGCTCACTTGTCCTCCATCCTATGTAAACTGGCAAGTTCCAGCCCAGTGAGAGACCCTGTCACAAAAACGATGAATGGCCTCCTGAGGAGCAACCTCTCCTCCATACACAGGTCTGATAGAGAGATCGTTTCTATAAATCTTTATCGTCAAATGTGGACTCAGAAATTAATATCCAGCCATGCTTCTCAGATGGAAGGAAGGCTTCTTATTTGCTGAGGCAATATTCTAGCTGGTCCCAAAGATCCCCTGGTGACATTCAGTGTGTTGGGTCTGACATGAGCCGCACAACCGGAGACGATTCTATTCTATTTTCTGCTCTTAAATGAAACCAGTTGTGAAGTCTTTGCTTTCTCTCCCTCTCTCCCTCTCTGTCATCCTCCTTTCCCCACCCCTCCCTTCTCTCTCCTCTTCCTCTGTTTTTAATTTTTGAAATTGTAAGTAACAGAGACATCACAATAAAGTGATGGATTTTTATGATTCAGTACTTACTGAAGACCAAAAGAATCTAATATACAAAACACTGGTCTTACTCATTTGACTATATAACAGACAAGACAGTGAGGTCAGACAGCGGGCCTCAGGAGGAATGAGGAGATCCTTATGGAGAACACATAGCACCTGACTAGTCTCTTTTCAATCAGCGGTGAAGGAATGCTCATCATTGTGTCTGCCTAGATTTGGGGTCTCAGAGCAATGGGTAATGGATTCTGATCTCATCATTCACCCAAGAGATGAAGAAGCAGAGACAGGGCAACTGTATTTCTCCCTGTAACAATCCAGTGAAAGTGTCATACAGCGGCCATGAGAAAATGTGGACAGAACCCGAAGCATTTTTTTAATTCCTACTTTTATAGTAAGCCAAAGGATTGGAAAGGGGATACAAAGAGAGCTTTGTAGGAGGGGCGTGGGCCAGGTAAAGCTCAGCATTGTTGGAGTGTAGCTACTGACCAGTGACAAGCAGCGACGGCATGCAGATGCCTCTCTGCCGCAGTCATCTCACTTCTATTGAAGCACAGAAATACGACATTACGGTCTCTGCCCTGTAGCTTCACTGGTTTGTTTTCTCTGTACTTTTTTTCTAATTTCATAGGTTAGAACAGTATATGATTTTCATTTCTGCTCTTGATTGATCCTTTCCTTTTCCCAGAAGGCAATTGTTTTTCACACTTTGCTGGTGGGGTGCTGGAATATGCAGGCAGACAGGACTATGAGGTCCCTGAACCGTGGCCTGGCTATTCACTGCTTTAGTGAGCTGCTTCCCTGTGGGAACCTTGCTTCTGTTCACCTAGTTCTTATATTTGTGGAGTGTGTAGGATGAAAGCAGGACCTACCTCCAAGGGTCTTTGAGATGGCTAGACAGAGAGACTCCATAAACTGTGTTTTAGTGTGTGTATGTTGCATGCATTTAACATGTGTGTGTGTCGTATGCATGTTAGCAGATGCCCGTGTGTGTGTGTGTGTGTGTGTGTGTGTGTGTGTGTGTGTGTGCACTGAGGGATCTTTTTTTTTTAAAAAAGATTTATTTATTTATTATGTATACAACATTCTTCCTCCATGTATGCCCACACACCAGAGGAGGGTGCCAGATCTCATTATAGATGGTTGTGAGCCACCATGTGGTTCGCTGGGAATTGAACTCAGCTTTGTCAATCATTCTCCCATCTTATTCAAGTAGGTCTCTTAATCAAACCCAGAGCTCACTGATATGGTTAGCCTCATTAGTTAGCTTGTTCTGGGAATCACCAGTCTCCGCCTTTCCAGGCTGGATAACAGATGAACCACCACACCCTTTGGCATTCACCTAGGTGTCTGGAGATTTGAACTCTGGTCCTCCCCATGGAGTAAACACTTTAACTCATCTTTCTAGCCCTCCAGATGGCATAAAATAGACTCTCAGCCAATATTCATTATAATAGTGTCCATGTGAATTTTTTTTGTACTTGAATAACAGTTCTGTCCATGAATACAGAGACCAATGCAATTCTTCAATGTCCTGTTGTGGAAAACCCTCTGGGTGGGCTGAGGTAGAGGCCGGCATTTGGGTATAATAAAAGTAAGGAAAGGAGTAAAAATGACCTCTTTTGTCAGCCCTTAACAAAAGCATGAATTTCCATTGTTGTAGGACCCCTGTCAATCACTTTGCCCCACCTGTTCTTATGACTACTTGTGCTGTCCCCAGCCCTGTACCCTGCAAGAACAGCAAGCCCTGCAGAGGACTCTGAGTGATCTATGAGAGACGCTAGAGCAATGGTTCTCAACCTGTGGGTCATGACCCCTCTGGGAGTCGAATGACCCTTTCACAGGCGTTGCATATCAGATATCCTATATATCAGATGTTTACATTATGATTCGTAACAGTAGCAAGATTATAGTTATGAAGTAGCATGAAAATAATTTTATGATGGGGGGTCACCTCAACCAGGAGGACTGTATTTAGGGTTGCAGCATTAGGAAGGTTGAGAACCACTGCTCTAGAGAGATGAATGGAACTTTTGACTCAGGGTCCACTCTTATGATTCCAGCTTAGCCCAAACCCACCCAGAGAAGGTTGAGTGCAAAGACTCAAGAGTAGACAGTAAAGCCATTGTTACTAGATGGCTCTAAGAAGCCTCTTTGGGGATGTGAGGAGATGACTCAGTGGCTAAAGCACTTGCTGAGCAAATGAGAGGACCCACATTCAGACTCCAGAAACCCACATACCTGCCAGGTGTGCATGTGACTGGTGTCCGGCTTGAAATTCCAGCCTCGGAAGGAAGAGCCAGCTGGGAGATCCCCAGAGCAAGCTGACTAGAAGTATAGACATTTTGAGGATCTCTGAGTTTGATTAAGAGACCTTGGCTCAGAGAATACACTAGAAGGGCAGTGTCATCATCAACTTCTGGATGCCATATATGTGCATCAAATCATACATACATGCAAAAATACGCTATGATACACACACACATAATACATTAAACAAAATAGAAAAAGATAACAAAAATTAATGCATCTTGGCCTAGTATGTAATATTAAAAACCACGAAAGACTCCTGGTGGGTTCACTGTATCTGCTCCCACAGGTGGCAGTTACTTATGCAAACATGTAACAAAAGAGGGCAGGGAAATCTGCATGTGGTTGTTCAGTCATCCACCCCTCCCCCACCACCCTGGGAATACGAACACAGCTAATGGCCATGTGCCAGCCCCCGATGCTGTGTGTCAGTTAATTAAGTTTTTCTCATACCGTCATTTCCAATAAAGGAGTTTGAAATGAAAACATCTCATTCACAGCTCAGGAACTAAAATATTTTAGTCACAGAGAAATCTGCTTATTTACGTTGTAGGAAAAGATGTGTAAAGGAGCCAGGAATCATTCCAGTCTGTTGTGATCTGGTGAAACGTCTCTTTGCGCATTTTGGAGGTTTTCATAGCACTTTTTTTTATAACATACTCATTCACTCTTTCTTTCTACCCATCTTAATATCTCACCTATTTCATAAATATCAGCCCAATTTTAACATCCCTTGCGAACACGTTCTATGAATTAGTGTTGCTTTTCAAGTATTAAGCCATTTCATGGTTTCCTGCTCCTATCTGGAATAAAAAGTAGACATCCCCTCGCTGAGCTGTTGTTTGGATTTATCCAAGCATCTATACTGGACCATCTGATGGGCGGTATAGTCTTGATTTGCTTTTCTCTGTGTGATTTGCATTGGCTAATTGGATTCTGAAAAATATGATGGGTAGATGTGTGATCTGTATAATCGCCTTTTCCATTTGCTATTTCAGGTTGTTTGTTACGAAATGGTGTGAGATCGCACAGAGCTGACCTACAGATGCCTCAGCCTGCAGTCAGAAAGGCAACCCTAGCTTTACATCAAGACCTGCAGGCCTGGAAACGGGCTAGTGGCTTGTGCAAATCTACTTGGAGTGATGGGTTACCCAGCAGCTGCTCACTCCTGAACAAATCTTGATCTCTACTTTCTTCAGTATCTTTTTGCCCCATGTAAACCTGCTGGAGAAACAAGCAGGAAGTAACATGGATGTTATAATGGGCAGATAAATATTTATCATCCTATGCATTTCACATCTAATTAAAGGGATGGAAGCTATTTAGAAATCTCAATTCTAATTTCTGATTATGAAAATTGATGAATGAGGTGAAATATACAATAGTTTCAGTTAATGGATGCACACATGTGACAGAATTAAAGAGAATAAACTTGAACACATAACAACATACATCTTCCAACATGAAAGGCAAGGAGGTTTACAGATAGTGATGCACATGAGTAAATCCTGCAACTGTTCCAGGGAGTAACTCAGAAGAAATGGACACTGGCATTTGAAAGAATAATACACAGAAAATGTTCAAATTGAACAAAATAATAAATTTCAAATCTAGAAAGACTAATGTACAAAGGTTCAAACAACATGAAATCTTTATAAGACTCATCATAATGAAGTTTGAACCAATGATAAGGAAGAAAGAAACATTGAAGCCACTGGCTGGTGTCTTTGTATTGGCTTCCCTGAACACAATAACAGCAGACTAATCACTGAAATGTTGTAAACAAAAATCCACTACCACCCAATCCAAAAGTACTGAAAGCCAAAGTGTAAACTAAATAAACTTGGCACACAGAATTCTACCCAGGCAAAGTCTTCCAAAAATCAAGACAATATAAACTATATTCCAGGCATACAAAACTAGGGTAATTTATAAATAGAAGGCATTACTACAAGACTTACTTTTCGAGTTTACTTTTCTGAATTTTATGTTAGTTATTTACAGGACAGTGTGCTATGTTTTTATCCATATTTACCGTGGAAAATAATTAAGTCAGATAGATAAACAAGTGCATGATATCATATACTGGAGTGTTGGTGGTAGCTGGAGAGATGGCTCAGGTGTGAGGAGCGCTTGCTGCTCTTTCCAGCGAACCTGAGTTCACTTCTCAGAGTTCACATCAGGTGGCTCACAATCCATCTCAGGGGCATCTGAATCTGAACTCCTTATCTCTTTGAGCATCCCCCTCCCCAACATGCATGCACACACACAATTAAAAATAAAAAATTTAAAATAAACACAAACTGATACAATTCTACTAAGATTTGTAATTTATAATAACATACCAATGTTAATTCTTGGTGTCGATTGTTGCGTCTTGATTGTGTTAAGTCAACACCTGTAGAGAGCGAGGTGAGGCATGGATGGGACTATTTTACGTTTTGAGGCTAAATTTGAAGCTATCTTATTATAAAGTGGTATAGAATTAAGCAGGCATTGCCTGTAACAAAGTCCAGTCTAGATCATAGCACAGAGGAATCTTGAATATTGTGGATATAACATCAGTTTCTCTAGAATGGTGGTTTAAGACTGTCTCAGTTGGCTCAGGGGTTTGAACACTTGGTTCCCAGAAGGTGGTGGTTTGAGGAGGTAATGGTGGTTCAGCGGCTAAGAGCACTGCCTGCTCTTCCAAATGTCCTGAGTTGAAATTCCAGCAACCACATGGTGGCTCACAGCTGTCTACAATGAGATCTGGTGCCCTTTTGAGGAAGAGACCTGGTCAGTCGTTCTTATCAGCTTAGACCATGAAACCCAATATGGACAAGTTCAACAGAACTGCCACATACCAGCTGCCCATGCATGCTTCAGAAAAACAAAAAGAAAAAAATAGAAAAAAGAAGACTTTAGCACATGGAAACCAGCTGAAGGTAATATGTCACTGAGTGTGGGCTCTGAGGGTTTGTAGTCTCACCCCACTTCCTGTTCTCTCTACTTCCTACGTATAAATGAAAATATGATCTCTCTGCTTCCTTATTATCAGGTCAGTTTCATGTTCCTGCCACTCTTCCTTCCCCATCAGGATGGATTTTATCTCTCTGGAACTGTGAACTACAAGAAACCCTTTCTTCCCTGAGATTTTTCTTTTAAATCAGGGTGTTTATGGCAACAACAGGAAGGAAACAAATAGACCTGGATTAGTTAATAACACATGCAGAGTTGAAGGATGAACAGGCACCACCCAGGGCACTAACACTGTTACCCACTGAACTCAAAATGGATACTGATTTATAGATGTTCACACATTAATTTTAACTCCATCGGAGGGAAACAGACAAATTTCACAACTCTTGAGAACTCTCAGACAAGACTACTACCAATAAAAGAGGACTTTGAATTTTTATTTTTGTATGTCAATGATTGAACCCAAACCCTCACACATGATAGGCAAATGTACCTCTCAGCTACACTCTGGTCCCAGTACACTTTCTCTTCAAGACTGCCCTTGCTGGCAGTGATGATTTGGAGGCAGCCTCCAACTTCTTTCCCAAGACTTCAAACCCTTTGTTAATAACTACCCAGGGTTAGAGTTGAATTTGTGTTGAAAATCTGAATTCTCTTTTAAACATTCAGTCCCACATTGCTTCTCACATGATTGAAATTATTTTACTTTGATCGTGTGAATGTCATGCCCCACCTATTTCAATATATATTCAAAAATATTATTTAAATGCATAATAATGTACTGCCAATATTAACATTGTAGTCTGGGTAACAACATCAATATGATTATAGTAAGAATTAGGGTGAAATGGGTTCACATAATGACAAGCATTTCAGGATTATGTTCTTTGCTCTTTTTTAATGATAAAGACACTTTTAAATTATATTTATATGTATATTTTATCTGCATGCTTATGTACTATGTATTATAAGCCTGGTGCCCCCAGAGGCCAGAAGAGGGTGTCATATCCCTTAGAAAATGAGTTGTAGGTTTTTGTAAGCCACCATGTAGATGGTAGAATTGAACTCAGGTCTTATGGAAGAGCAGCCATTGCTCTTAACTGCTGAGCCACCTCTCCAGCCCTCTCCCATCTGAGCACTTTCCTTTCTTGTAGCTTTTGAAAACAACATTCTCTACATAATTGCGATAGTCTGTACTGGAGAAATCCATAACTCAATAAATATAAGAAAATTAATAAGAGAACGGTGTTCTTTTGAAATCCACTCCAGCGTGTTGGAAAAGGAGACAGTCATAATGAGACTTAGACTCTGCTTTGCTTCAGGGAATTGAGGTAGAGGGGATGGCGACTGTTAGCTTACTTTTTTCATTTTCCTCTAGTCTCAAGAAAGCGTTCTCAGCCTTCACTCCTGACAAGTTGTTCTAATACTCCTGAGAAATCAGAAACCCTCTGATCTTCTCTCAGAATTCAACTTTGTGGAACAGAAAGCCTTGGGAAAAAAAAAAAACAGAAGTTGAGGGTTGGGCTTGAGTCTGATTTTTTTTTCCTTTTTCAAAATTGATTTTATTGATCTATACATTTTTCTCTGCTCCCCTCCCTTTCTCTCTCCTCCCCTTTAATCCTCTCCCATGGTCCCCATGCTCCCAATTTACTCAGGAGATCTTGCCTTTTTCTACTTCCCATGTAGATTAGACCCGCGTATGCCTCTCTTAGGGTCTTTATTATTGTCTAGGTTCTCTGGGGTTATGAATTGTTTTCTTTGCTTTATGTTTAAAAACCACTTATGAATAAGTACATATGATATTTGTCTTTCTGGGTCTCACTCAAAATGATATTTTCTTTCTTTCTTTCTTTCTTTCTTTCTTTCTTTCTTTCTTTCTTTCTTTCTTTCTT
>LOEQ01014829.1:5139-16983 GCA_001685075.1 Bramus lutescens
CTCTTCTGGCCTTCAGGCATGCACACAGACAAAATATTGTATACATAATAAATACATAAATATATCAATAAATAAATATTTAAAAAAGATTCATGACCTAAGGTAAGACATATCTCCAGTATCTTGGTTTCCTACTAGAAGACTTCAGAGGCAGGTGGAATGCCATCGAAAAGCTTATTGCTATCTAGTACTATGTAAGTCTACAAATTGTAACATCACATCTGTTTCTAAGACTGCGGGTCTTCCATAGCTTGGGAGGTGTTCATAAAATCAGAGACAGTCTTTGTTTTTAGGAGAACTGTTTGGAGTCTTGGGAGCATCTAAGTTGTGCCTCAAATGTAGAGTCCTAGAGTGTGGTCTGTCAGGGGAGCACAGTGCTCGAAAGAAGCAAGAGACCATAGTAGAAGTGGTTCCTCTCTGCTGTCTTCTAGTGTAGGGGTCCCTTTTGCAGTGGCCCCGTTGGTATCCCTATAGAAGAGGCTCACCCTCGGAAGATAATGAGAAGCAGGGAGTTAGTTTGAGAAGGTGAAGTCAGAGGTTGATAGAAGATTGGAAAGATTTCTGTCTGAGGGCAAGAAAGATAGACAAATACACTTTAGGATATTTTTGCAATAAATACTGCTTTAGGACCTGTCATAGACACTAGATATAGCTCTACAGTTCAGATAAGCCTGGATTTTTATGGAACACAGCTTATATATAGCAGGAGAGCAGTAAGTGAATGAACAGTCAATCATATTACATATGGTGTCATAGGAAGTGTGGATTACCATGGAAGCACACAGGAGGGACAGTTAACTCTGGACTGGAAATTTTTTTAGAATGTGAGATATTTAAACAGAAAATGAAAATTTATGGGTGGGGAAAAGTGGAATGAGATGTTAATATAGGGTAATCTTCTGCTCACCCGGAGGTGACAGACAGCAGAGCATATTCATTAATCTTAAAGGAGATCAGTATGACAATCAGGTGAGAGAGTTTGGCAGAGTGATGGAACTATGGAAGTCATGATCTAAAAAAAAAATTTCACAAAATTTTGTTCTTTGACAGTTTTATAATGGATACACCTCACCCCTATTTCCTCTCATCTGCTTCCTCCCACATATACTTCCCTTCTTTCCTCCTTATCTTCCCAATTCATGTCTTTTTGTTTTGTTTGAGTCCCTCTGGGTTTGACAGGAACATCTGTGTGTCTTTGGCTTTGGAAGTCTTGTGAGTCCATCAGCAGATACATGACTGAAGACAGTGGTTTCTCTTCCCCCCAGAGCCCATCAGTAGCCTGTTATTCAACAATAAGGGGCAAAGTCCCATCTCATCTCCCATCCATGAGTCATTTTGAGAAGGTGAAGTCAGAGGCTGATAGAAGATTGGCAAGATTTCTCTTTGAGTACAAGAGAGATACACAAATATATTTAAGGCACACAAACAGATGCAGAGAGGGTCTTTCTCTGGCAGCCCACCCAAGTAATCACAGGTGCTGTGAGTTTGTGATCACACTGGTTGTATCATATCTAGAAGCCACACTCTTGATTACCTCCTTCAGCCATGGGAAGAAATTTTTCTTTGATTTAAATACCATGGAGCCTCTGAACAGCCATAAGTAGAGCTCTATCTTGGTCATATCCAAATAGGCTCTTTTAGGAAGATACTTGCACCTAATGAGTGGAGAGAGGACTGGAAATGGCATGTCTAGAGGCGGGGAAAGTTGAGGGACCTACAGAGAGTTTGGCAGTCTAGGTGAAAGAGACTGTGACCTGGATTATGATGGTGAAGTTGAACTGGAGAGGAGTAACGGGTCTAAGAGACATCCAGGGAAGGGACTAGGTGCGATTCGAAGAACCATCTGTGGAAAACATGGAAGAAAAAGAGTTCAAGATGGCCACCCAAAGTCTCTGGTATTGCTACATTTGTGTCATGGTGGCTCATTCTTTTTGTTTTATGAATAGCATACAGGTTGATAATGATGCCTACTGTACCCAGGCTTTCAGCAACTCCAGCTTAGACCTCCTACCAGAGGTTGTTAGTTTGGCCTGTTATTGTTGTTGCTGTTGTGTGTGTTGTGTGTGTGTGCACACACGTGCATGCATTTGTATGTGGTGTCTCATCAGGAAGTCAGTCATGCAACATTATGACATTTCATACAAGTATATGAGGTATTTTGATCATATTTCCATTACTCTCTCTTGTTTTCCTCAAACTCCACTAATCTTTCTTCTTTCCCTAACTGATCCTCCTTCTGTTCTCATGCTTTTTAAATAGTAACTCAATGAATTTCATTGACATGGACATCTTGCCAGTGGATAGACATTGAAGAAAATGTCTCCATTGTGTAAATGTACCACATTTTCCTTATCCATTCTATGGTCGAGGGGCATTTAGGTTGTTTCCAGGTTCTGGCTATGACAAACAATGCTGCTATGAACATAGTTGAGCACATGTCCCTGTGGCATGATTAGCCTTTGGATATCTGAGACTTGTAACCAAAGAATCTAAGTAAAACACGTACAGAACTAGTTTCCTGGCAAAGCATAGGTCCTTATATAACTCTGTCCCGTGTAGCCCCTAAAGGTGCTTCTCTTTTCATACTTGACTTGGGTGCACCATTTTTACAGATGCTTTCCAGAGGTGATATCCGATTCATCAGATGTACTTTCACCATTACTTACAGGCCTTGCCCACCAGGGTCAGAAAGAAAGCTTAGAGGTAATTGTTGTATCCAGTTCCTTTTGGACTCAAAGCTGCCTTGACATGGTATTATGTCAAGCACAGCACCTTAGCTCTGCTGGAGACAATCCTTCTAAGAAACACAACCAGATTCAGGAACACTGATAACATTTTATAACTTGCTGGGGGCAATGCTTTCCTACAAATAATGTTCATAAATATTTTAAATTTTCTATAAATCTAACTCCACTCCAAGATGTTTTGGCATGAATTACAGAGAATTTTGTGATTTTCATCACACACTACTCTCTGAATTTAGTAACTGAGTGAATGTATCATGTACCCAAATTCTTGCTTGTTTAAAGACATAAACAGCAATGTTTTCAAACTGAAGTCATTTTCAGATCTTAAAGCTGCTAAACTAGGGGAGCCTCCCCAACATTCCAGCCATATCTTGACTGAGTCTACACAGAAAAAAATGAAGAAGCTAAGAAAATTGGTTCATCAACCCAGGATAAAGAGACATAGAAAGGACATTTTACTAAGGTATAAGAGACCTGTCTTTGGAGCTAAAGCTAGTAGGCCCAAGCAGACTCCTGTCCTTATCCTGCCAGGTGGCTCCATGCGTCTCTCCTCTCCTCCCCTCCTTTCCTTTTTCCATCAAAAAGCAAATAAGCTTCTGCAAAGTGGGATTGAAATCACACCTACCTCAGGAGGTTTTTGAAGATTAAATGAGGCTTGTGATTGGTATAACAATGGGACATGAGACATCTCATTGGATGACAAAGAGTATACTTGCCAAGTAAATGCAGGATGACAAGTAAATTCTTGTATTTACTACCCAGATAAGGCTGACTGAGCAAGGGGCTAGCAGGAAAGTGTGATCTACTGTGAATTTCGCTATCTTCTGGAAGGGAGGAGGGTGAAGAATATTCATGAGAGCCAAATCTGGCTGTCAAGGTGATGTTGAATGAATATAACCTGGGTCTTACAGTGCAAGGAGAAAAAAAGCAAAGCCACTGTAAAGAACAAAATTCCATTCCTTTGTTTTCTGAGATTGATTCAGATGACTACAGTGGCCTAGCTCATGTTCATGTGAGATGACTCCCGTGGTCTAGCTCATGTTCATGTGAGATGACTCCCGTGGCCTAGCTCATGTTCATGTGAAATGACCCCCGTGGTCTAGCTCATGTTCATGTGAGATGACCCCCGTGGCCTAGTTCATGTTCATGTGAGATGACTCCCGTGGCCTAGCTCATGTTCATATGAGATGACTCCCGTGGCCTAGCTCATGTTCATGTGAGATGACTCCCGTGGCCTAGCTCATGTTCATGTGAGATGACTCCCGTGGCCTAGCTCATGATCATGTGAGATGACCCCCGTGGCCTAGCTCATGTTCCTGTGAGATGACTCCCGTGGCCTAGCTCATGTTCATGTGAGATGACTCCCGTGGCCTAGCTCATGTTCATGTGAGATGACTCCCGTGGCCTAGCTCATGATCATGTGAGATGACCCCCGTGGCCTAGCTCATGTTCCTGTGAGATGACTCCCGTGGCCTAGCTCATGTTCATGTGAGATGACTCCCGTGGCCTAGCTCATGTTCATGTGAGATGACNCCCGTGGCCTAGCTCATGTTCATGTGAGATGACCCCCGTGGTCTAGCTCATGTTCATGTGAGATGACCCCTGTGGCCTAGCTCATGTTTATGTGAGATGACCCTTGTGGTCTAGCTCATGTCCAGGTAAGATCACCTATCTTTAAAACTCTTACACAACTCAAGAAGGACTTGTTCCTATGGACAAGTTCCCTAAACCTTTTTTTTTTAAAAAAAAGATTTATTTATTTATTATGTATAAAACATTCCTTCCATGTATGTTTGCATGCTAGAAGAGGGCACCAGATCTCATTATAGATGGCTGTGAGCTATCATGTGGTTGCTGGGAACTGAACTCAGGACCTCTGGAAGAGCAGTCAGTGCTCTTAACCTCTGAGCCATCTCTCCAGCCCCCTAAACCTTTTTTGAGTTATTCCTTATTAACAAACACTGACTAGTTCAACAGTCTGAATGAAATCATCATTTTAACTGATTGATTGATCTTTGGGACAAGGTTATTAAAAAACAAAAGCAAATATGGTTGAGGATATAGTTCAGTAATATAATATCTGTATGACACATGCAAAGTCTCCAATCTGCAGAGACAGACACCCTGCAGACCATATTGTCCTTAGTGCCTAAAGTGTTCATATATGGCTTGAGAAAAATGTTTCCTGACAGGATTGTTTCATCCTGTCCCAAAGCCCACCGTCAGCTCCTCATCCTCTTTGTTATACTTTGTGACCATATTGCTCATCATTCCAGTTCAGGTATAGCATAAAATAACAGAAATCCAATCGGAGCAATAGAATGGTGGAATGAACAACTTGGAAATTATAGGAGAGAGAGTTATTAAAGATACTTATGTTGGTTGTTTGCTTTCCTCATGTCATTTAATTTTTCATAATATGACACACATGTATATTATCATTATGTAAATTATCTTTTTTTGTTTGTGTTGCCAGAGATCAAAACCAGTGACTTGTGAATATCAGGCAATTTCTTTTTCCTTTTTTTTTTCTTTTATTAATACATTTTGTTTTGGGATAGTCACTATGTAGTTTGGCTATCCTGGGGCTCACAGAGACCCAACTGTCTTTGTCTCCTGAGTGCTAGGATAAAAGGTGTACATCATCACACTGGTGATTAGGCAATTTCTTGACTGATCCACACTCCTAGCCCTCATTAGGTGTTTATTATCCAGTTTTACAGATCAGATTAGATGATAAGTGCTGAGTAATCTACTTTTTCCCAGATTCACCGCACCCAGAACATCTGGTGAGCTTCAGATAAAAACAGAATGTGTAAGACTGTTATAATACTTATTGTTGTTAATTAATTTTGTGTATCGACTAGCAAAAGATAGAGTACCAGAAGCCACGTTGCTCTGACTAGATGGAAGTAAACATAGGCACATGTCCGATAGGACAAAGATGTCACCCAGCTTCTGGCCTTCCTGTCTATTGCCTCTGGGTATCTCCTTTCTCTGCCTATGAAAAATCTTATCAGGTCCTAGAGTCTCTGAAGATGGAGCTGCGAATGTGACAGTCCCTTCAGATTTTCAAGGTGAAAGGTCTTGAATAAAACTTATTTCTTTTCCACCACGCATCAGTTTCCAAATATTGGCTTTTGAGTGGTGAGGAGCTAAATCTCAGGTCCAGCAGCACATGTGGACAAACGAATCCACGTGACGCTCTCCTAGGAGGACTAGGGAGATGGAGTCAGGAGAAGGTCAGTTCATTTGGCATGAGAAAACGTAAGAGTGACCCCTTCTCGTGCAAGGGCCAAGTGCATGACATTTCCTACATGGAACTTCATGTTTTTAAAGATGGAATTCTACGAGTTACCTAAAATATCCTGTGAGTCTTGCTTCAAAATATTTTAACACATGCAATATAGATTCTCTCTAAGATGTCCATTCATTCTCAGTGGTGATTAGAATGTGAAAGTAGGGCCATCCTGGGCGTAGGTCTATCAGAATCACTTAAGGGATTTTGTCATTCTAGATAAAATTTCTGGTGGTTTTCAATAGATCCACAAAAACCAATAAGTGTGGGGAGTTGGAGAGGTGGTTCAACAGTTACGAGTACTGGTTATTACTCTAGAGGACCTGGGTTCAATTTTCAGCACCCACATGCTATAACATTTATCTGTAATTTAATTACAATTCCAGGGGAATCCAACACTTTCTTATGGCTTCTGTGGGCAATGTATGCATGTGGTATACAGACATACATGCAGATAAAACATCCATGCATATAAAATAAAAATAAACCTATAAAAAGCAGTGGAATTGAAGCGATAATTTACAATTTCCCAACTAAAAAAGTATAGATGTATTCACTGGTGCATTTTATTAAATCTTCAAGGAAGAATTAACAACACGTCTCAAACTGTTTCTTAAAACAAGAAAGGGAGAAACATTATCAAACTCTTTTTATAAAGTTTGAATTATTCTGATACCAAAACCAGATAAGGAAGGAACAAAAATGGTACACACGAGCTCTCTGAACATAGATACAAAAGTTCTCAAAATATTACAAACTGAATTCAAGAAGATATGGAAAAGATTATTCATCCTGATCAAGTTGGACGGTTCAAGATATGCAAATTAATAAATGTAATATGATATAAATGGGTTCAAGGACAGAAACTGCACTGTCATCTTGATAGGTACAAAAAAGGCTTTTGACAAACTCCAGGATCCCTTCCTGTTAAATGTTCTGAAGAAATTCAAAATAGAAAGATCATATCTCAACATAATAAAGGCTACATATGACAAATTTTTATCAATATTATATTGAATGAAGAAAAACAAAAAAATTTTCACTTAAACAAGGAGCTATACCTTCTCCCTCCATTTTTGTTCAATATAGAATTAGGAGTTTTAGCTGGAATAAGACAAGAGAAGTAATTAAAAATGGAATATGAAAGGAAGAAGTCAAATATCTCTATTTGCATATGAACACATAACAGATCCCAAAGACTATACTCGAAAACCATAGAACTTTTAAACACTGTGAGAAAAGTATCAGGATACAAGATTAACATATAAATAAGCACCTTTCTCATACACCAATGAAAAACATACTGAGAAGTAAATCAGTGAAACAATTCCATTCACAAGACTCTACCGTTTTTTGAACTTAAACAAGGATGTAAAAGACTCCATAGTGAAAACTTTAAAGCATTGGTGAAAGATTATAAGAGACACTACTTGATAGAAAAACCTCTCATGCTCATAGAAAAGACAAATTAATAATGAGAAAATTACCATCTTATTAAAAGTAATCTATTACCGTAGCACAGTCTCAATCAAAATTCCAGTGTCATTCTTCAGAAACAGAGAAATCCTTCTCAAAATGTATATTGATATATAAGAGACTCTTGAGAGTCAAAACAACACCAAACAAGATGAATAATGGAAGTATCACTATACTGGATCTCAAATTATACAACAGCACTGCAATAATAAAAACTCAGTAATATTGGCAAAAAAATACCCAATAGACACACAAATCAATGGAATAGACTACAGCACCCATATAAAAGTCCATACAATGACAACTATCTGATTTTTTTTTTACAAAGATGTCAAAAATGCACATTGGAGAAAATGCAGAATCTTTAGCAAATGGGCTGGGAAAACTGATTTTCAATTTGTAGAAGAATGAAACTATATCCTTGTCTCTCACCCTTCCCCCAAACTAATCCCAAATGGCTCAAGAACCTTCACATAAGATCCAAAGCTCTGAAACTGCTTTATGTAAAAGTAGGAAGCACAATTCAAGATGCAGGCATAGCTGAGAACTTTGTGACCTAACCTCCAGTTATTCAGGAAAAGAGGACAACAGTCAGCAAATTTACAGCTCCCAAAAAAAAAACAAAGAAAACTGCTAATCAAATGAAGAGGCAACCTACAGAATAGAAGCATTTTTTTTGCTTATTTACACACCCCACAGAGGTTTCGTATCTAGAATGTACAATGAACTCAAGAAACCAAACATCCTGTAAACAAACCAAACATCCTATAAGCAAACTACCCAATAAAAATGGCTTTTGGAACTAAACAGAGAAGAGAATTCTCAAAAGAAGTACAAATTAGCCCTTACCCCCAATGAAAGAAGAACGAAGAAGATTTACAAATGGCTAATCAACATTTTAAGAAGTGTTCAATGCCATTAGCTATCAGAGAAATACAAATTAGAACTACTTTGTGATTCCATCTCACCCTTTTACAATGGTTATATTGAAGAAGACAAAGGACAACCAAGTTGGGAAGGATGAGGAGGACGAGAATCTCTTCTTACTCACTGTTGATGGGAGTGTACACTGGTGGTAGATGCTCTGAATGTCAGTCAGGAAGGTTCTCAAAACTTAAAGACAGACCCCACACAAGACCCAGCTGTATCACCATGGACTACCATCAGGCTCTACAACTTGCCATAGAAATTACCATCTGCATCTTTTTCTGCTCAGTGCATAGTAACAAAGACCTGGAATCAGCCTAGATTTCTATCAGCTGATGAATGAAAATGGAAACATGGAACATATGTACAAGGGGATTTTTATCAGGTCTCAAGTATATGAACTTTTTAGGAAAAAAATTGGTTGAATCTTGGAAATATTATATTAAGTGATATAACCCAGGCTCAGAAAGACAAACACAGCATAGCTTCTTTCATATGCTGATTGTGGTTTCTAGCTTTTATATATGTGTGTGGGAATAAATGTTTACCAAACCCACCAAGCTGGAAAAGGGCAGTGAGCAGGGAACGACTGTCTGAAGGTTGGGGGTGGGGATAGTAGAAAAGCATGTGATAAGAAGTGGATGGAGGGATACTAAACATAAGGTATTCCCTAGTTCAACTAGCAGGAATTAGAAAATTCCTGAACAACTCTCCTATTTTCCCAGTGAGAAGTAGCTGGCCAATACTGCAGAAAAACTCCTACTGGAGTCCTATTTATCTTTCTCACTGTGAAATAAAATTAATACTTTTAAAATTCTGATTTTGCACAGGCCTTTTCTCTTGTTTATTCCTGGCACTAATAATATTTAATATATTGGGAAAGGATAATTGTGTGGTAAGATATTATATTATTATTTGTTATTTGATTTCATCTGTAATATGACTATCCACTTACTTCCCCAAACTCTGACTGGTGAAATAACAGGACAAATAAAAATTGTTAGTCATAAAAAGAATCATAATAATTTGGATATTAAAGACAAATATTTCCTAAAATTGGAACTAGTTAGCCCATGTGGAGTTATGGCTATGATGTCAAACTGGCCAGAAGAAAAGTCAAAAGCTTTCTAAGGAAATAATTTGAAATATTAGACATAAATGAACTATTTTGTAGAATATTAAAAATAAATACCCAAGAAGTAGAAAAAGGCAAGATATCTTGAGTAAATTGGGAGAAGGGGGACCTTAGGAGAGGGTTAAAAGGGAGGGAAGAGGCAGGGAGGGGAGCATAGAAAAATGTAGAGCTCATTAAAAATCAATAAAAAATAAACATCCAGGAAAAATATGTAGTCAGTCTAGTTAGTGTGTTGATACATACAGAGAATTTTCATTGATTAACAATGTCTATTTTCTTCTTCTGCTACCTTTGTTTAGATTGCACTGTGTTCTTGATGGTTTTAACCTCAGATACAATACTTCTATTACATGTCCATGCATACGTTACAGAGATGGTAGAAGCATAAGGAAGAAAGCTCCAGATCAGATTGTGATAGTTAATAATGTTATATGATCACAAACCTCTTTCTTAATGGATTTACAATGACTTCTCTCCCCTAATGACTAATTTCTTGCCGATTCCACACGGGCCCATCTTTATCAGACCTTAGGAATGAGCCTTTCTAATGCTGTGAGGCAGAAAATAACATTTGACCTTTGCCCACAAAACAAACAAAGAAACAATAACAAAAACAAAACTAATGCTTGTCTACTGGGAGGATCTGTGAACCAAAGACATTCCCTGAAAAAAAAAATCGCACATATTTTAAAGGTTCTAAAGACTGGGATCAGATTAAAGCTCCCTGGTTGTGGGTATTTGTACTGTTGTAGATTGACAGCTGAAATTATCATTTGCTCTTTTTAGTCCACTTAATACCTACTTATCACTCACCTCTCAATCTAATATTATACCCTTTTGGCTATTATGTAAAACCTTGGGAATAGATTCTTAACAACCACTAGCTTTTACTAACCCCAAATAGGAGGCAATAACATCTGCCATTTACAGTAGAGTTTCCTCCCAGTTTGATTTGACCTGCTGAGCATCTGTCCCCACCAATGCTCATCAATATATTACTGATTTTTTTTGTTCTGACTTTAAAAGTTAGTGTAAGTATTATAGAGATTTGCATTGGTATCAATCTTGGTTTATTGATACAGACTTAAGGTCAATTTTGTTATATATATATTTCTGTTCTTGATTAAAGCATTGTGTTTGTGCAGCTCATTTAAAAATGTAATGCATAATTAAGAAATATAAGTTAATAGATAATCGTCTATAATGGTCAAGTTTGTAGTCATATTAGTTAGGTTTTCTAGATATATAGAGATATATTTCAGTTAGGTAGGTATTCTTCAAATCTTTCAGAGACCTTCAGAAAGTGGCATTTAAAATATTTTCATAATTTAGGACTTTTCATGATATGAGACACATCTGCTTCTGGCAGCACCAATTACTTCAAGAGGAAGATGGGCATTGAAGAGACTCCTTATGGAGTTGCTAGCCATTTGGGCAAGAAACTGCTCTTGCCTGGACTGCTCGATGTTATGCTATGTAAACGGGATATGCAGGACCCACTGAAAAATGACTACTGAGCTTGCCTAAAGGTGAAACAGTCCTTAGGGGTTCCTGCTTCATGAAAAAGTCTGCAAGACATTGTGCAGGATAGAGAAAAAAGTGACTCACAAACTGCCAATATAGGTGGAACTGTCTTTGAAATTTCCTGCTTCATGAAACAGTCTGCCAAATACTATGGGCCTGTAAGCTGAAGATGGATGCCTGCAACATCTAGGCAGTGAGATGTCTCTGTCAATTCTAGAGTTTTGAAAGTTGCTTATAATGCACTTCCTGTTAACTTAGGCAATATTATATCCTTCTGGAGTCTTTAATGGAGTTGAAGAATAGATATAGTTTTCCTTAGATATGATAAAGCATAAAGTAGATATAATATTGTAACTATAATTCTTGTATGATAACTTTTGTTTCATGTAATTTTACTATGTTAAAGTTAAAACCTTCCTTTTTATTTAAACAGATAAGGGGTGATGTGGGAAGTCCTTCTTATTTGTGTTACTTTTATTGGTTAATGAATAAAGAAGCTGGCTTGGCCTGAGATAGGGCCGAGTAGAATTAGGTAGGAAAAACTAAACTGAATGCTGGGAGAAAGAAGGTGGAGTCAAGAGAAGCCATGAAGCCATCAGAGGAGAAATACGTGAGCTGTTAAGTAGAACTTTGCCAGTAGGCCAGAGTCTTGTAGCAAAATATAAAATAATAGAAATTGGTTAACTGATGTAGGAGGGTCATCTGTCTATGAGTTACTTTCATTGGTTAATAAAGAA
>LOEQ01014830.1:0-11737 GCA_001685075.1 Bramus lutescens
CTGAAGATACTATTGACGAAATAGATTCATTGGTCAAAGAAAACACTAAGTTCAACAAATCTTAACACAAAACATTCAGAAAATCTGGGACAACATTAAAAGACCAACCTGAAAATAATAGGGGTAGAAGAAGGAGAAGAACTTCATCCCAAAGGCAAAGAAATTATATTCAACAAAATTATAGAAGAAAACTTTCCCAACCTAAGAAGGGTATTCCTATGAAGGTACAAGAAGCTTACAGAACACCAAATAGACTGGATCAAAAAAAAAACCATCCCCTCCCCAGATAATAATCAAAACACAAAACATACAGAACAAAGAAATAATATTAAGAGCTGCAAAGGAAAAAGGTCAAGTAACATTTGAAGGTAAACCTATCAGAATTATACCTGACTTCTCAATGGAAACCATAAAAGCCAGAATGTCCTGGACAGATGTGCTGCAGACACTAAGAGACCATGGATGCAAGCCCAGACTATTGTACCCAGCAAAGCTTTCATTCACCATTGAAGGAGAAAACAAGATATTCAATGACAAAAACAGATTTAAACAATATGTATCTACAAACTGAGCCTTACAGAAAGTACTAGAAGAAAACCCTCAACACAAGAATGCTAACTACACCCCAATAATGCAGATATCTGATGAACCCCCACCAGCATAATCCAAAGAAGGGAAACACATAAGCACTACTACCAAAAGATAGCTGGATCTAACTAACACTGGTCATTAATATAGCTTAATATCAATGGTTTCAATTCACCGATAAAAAGACACAAGATTGAAATATTTAGGGCTGTCCAGGTATCTCTATTAGACAGACTTTATTATTAAAAATTACTTGTTTTAAGCTTTAAAATATATAGAGAGAACTAAATAAGGCTTATCCCTGTACTTATATCATTACTTTGAGGATGACTGATTATTAACTTGTATTTTTAACAGTCCAGAACTATATACCATATTTTTGTCAGATTGAACCTTTATTCCCAACCTGCACCATAATCCATCACTGTCTTTCTCTTGAAAGTGTGCGCACTTTCAGCGCTCTTAGCTGTTTTGGGCCAGATGGTAAGGAAAGTAGTAAAGACATATTTTCTTTTGGAATGCCCAAATGTCTGCACAATAGTAGAAGGTGAGGATAAAAGTCTATATCTCAGAGTATGAAAACAGGGTTAGGGATTTGGCTAGGTCATATAGTGCTTAGGTAGCATCCACAAGCCTTTTGGCTCAATCTCCAACATTAAACCAAAACCAAAACAAAATATACACAAAAACAAGCAACCATCTACACAAACTGCATTTTGTAGCATCAGTTCTTCTATTTGCACAGGTAATGTCTTACTCTTTCGTGCTTAATCAGAACAAGGAAGAAAAATATGAATCTGCTCACTTCCCTAAAGGCCTATTAATGCCAGCTTTACCCACACCCCTTAGAGCTGTGTTAATTAAAGCTTAAAAATCCTTAGAGTTGGAACACATGAGTCATATCTCTGTAAAAATTATAATAATTAGTTGAGACAATTTTCCAAACAAAAAAGACTCAGATACCAATGAGATAAATACGCTACATATCTTTCTTTTAAATGAAGCAAAAGGATAGAGGTCGATTAGCCATGCAGTAAGATTTATCCATGTCTATAAGAGTACCAGGACTGTTATAGTTTGCATGTAAAATGCTACGTTCCATTTCCCCCCACATCCCAAGCTTATGTGTTTGAATACTTATTCCCAGCTGCTGGAACGGTGTTGGAAGAGAATGCTATGAAATCCTTGGACTGTGACCTAGCTTTTGTTGGGGGCATGCCTTCAAGGTGATATTAACTTCTCCTTGTGCCCTAAAATCTCTGCTTCCTGTCTCACCATGACACAATAAGTCATAAGCTCTTGAGACCACAGACCAGACATTGCAGTGGTCAATGCTTTCTCACTAGCATGGACTTGTGAACCAAAATAACTCTCACTCCCTTCAGTTGTTTCTTTCGTGTACTTGGTCACAGCAATGACTAAAACAGATGTCATTTTACAAAGAGGTGCTATATCTTAAGAATAGAGATGAAAAGGAACATTAGTGAGAGATACAGTCAATTCAGTAAAACACACTGGGTTTGAGAGTCTTGCAGCAAAGATCAATGAAAAAGTCTGTCTGTTCTCTAAGGAAGATTACATTTGAGAACAGAAATACTATTGCCTTCAAGAGCAAAGTATGGACAGAAAGATGAGGATAACCAGAAACAGACAACAAAAATCTTCATCCAGCAGAGTTCAGATTTCCACCATGATGCTCAAAGTCTTTTCCCAGGTGGAAGTCAACCCTGGAGTGCCACAGGCTGTGTATGTTTGTGCAGGCTTCTACCCTAGAATTACTGCATTGGTGAATGTCTAGGTCCAAAATGATATAAGAAGAGAGGTATAAATGAACAAATTTCAGAACAATAAGCAGTGAAATTCCAGGGCAGCTTCCAGGACACAAGGACATCTATCTACTCGATCTGGCCAGTGAAAAGTCCAAGGACAAGAAGTCAGCTTGTACAATGGTGATGCCATACCTTCACAGAATTTGTCCAACACTACAACTGTGTTAATAAAATTGCATTCACCAAAGTGTTAACCAGAAATCACTGTTACAGCTACAGGGAGGAACTGCCACAGACAAACTGATCATGAGTTGAGTAATCCATGACCATATATATCTCCTTGAGAGGTTAGAAGAGGACAAGGACATTCTCTAAGCAATGATTTCCTATCTGTTAGTGTAAAAGACAGTTTTGCCAACCTATTGTCATCATCTAGAACAAGGTTTACTTCTAAATTATACTCTAATACCTACGTATGCAGACCTCAGTCAGCAGATATGGGTGAGATTTATTCAATTTCTTCTATTACTTGGTCTGTGCCTTGCAATGGCAAAATAGATGGATCATGACTCTTTTTCATTCAGTACCAAATTAAAATAAAATAAACAAAATTTTCTGAGACACTATGCTAACTGTTTTCAGAAGTTAAAAGAGTCATTCATCATAGAAGGGGTAAGAGTCATTCACCTTTAGAGGGATGTGACCTGAAACCCTAACTTGTCAGAACACCATGTTTTACACATCTACAGGAAATTTCACTCATAAGTGTTATTTCAAATAGGAAAAATTGAAAGTCTTTCACACTTTGAAATATGTCTATACAAAAATACTATAAAATTAGCAAATAGGAAATATTTAAAGTTAAAAGCTATCCTCTGAAGTATTCTTACATTTAAAAAATCCACATCTCACTTTGATGGCAAAGGCGTCCGTGTAAATGACACTTTTAAATTATTAATGGAAATAAATATAAAATTTCTGTATGTACAGGATCTCCTAACTATATAAGTGTTCAGGGTATGGATAAAAATTATGGAAATATCAATCACCTATGTTCCTCATGTCATTTATTTTATTAGCTATTTTATTATTTTGTCTGATTTACTTCAAGGGAACCAATGTGTTCTTGCCATTAATTTTTTCATAGCCTCTTTAACCTCCTTGTTTCTCAGACTGTAGATGAGAGGGTTCAACATAGGGATCACCACTGTATAGATCACAGAAGCCACTTTGACCTGATCAGCTGAATAGCTTGACTTTGGCATCACATATACAAATAAAACTGTCCCATAGAACAGAGTGACTGCAGTGAGGTGGGAAGTGCAGGTGGAGAATGCCTTGTTCCTTCCCTCAACAGAACGCATCCTTATGATTGACTGTAGGATATAAACATAGGACACAATGATGGTAGATAGTGTGCTCACAAGGACAGATGCCGAAGATATGGATGGAGATATTTCAGCAATATAAGCATGGCCACAGGAGAGTTTCACAAGTGGGAAGAGGTCACAGAAAAAATGATTGATTTTGTTTGGGCCACAGAAGTTTAGGTTCACAAAACAGCCTGTGAATGATGAGGCATTCATGCACCCACCCAAGTAGGAGGCCCCCAACAGGAAGAAGCAGATTGCTGGGGACATTTGAGTGGAGTAGAGGAGAGGAGAGCAGATGGCCACATAACGGTCATAAGCCATGGTAGCCAGCAGGAAGCATTCTGTGGTTCCAAAAGCTACATCAGAGCCAAGCTGGGCTGCACACCCAGAGAGAGGGATGGTAGTCTTTTCTCTTAAGAAACTGATGAGCATGATGGGTGTGACCGATGTGGAGTAGCCAATGTCCACAAAGGCTAGATGGCTGAGGAACAGATACATAGGAGTGTGAAGCTGTGGGCTGCTTCGTATTAAAAGGATTATACTGATATTTCCCAATAAAGTCACTATATAAACTGGTAGAAAAAGCACAAACAAGATGGCACGAAGCGTGGGACTATCTGTTAGTCCCAGAATAATGAATTCTGTCACCATGGTGTCATTTTCAGTTTCCATTCATTCACTCAATTGCTTCCTAATGGAACCAGAATCAGAGGAGAGTCATTGGCTGAAATGACCCTACAATTAACATATGCACTTAAATATAATCTTACAATTAAAGTTTAAAATGGCAGTTTTTATAGTCATAGACGGCTTTGCAAATTTTCTTCTTGAATTCCATAAAATATTTTAGTAGGAGCTTCAATTACATTAGGATTCAACTATATAGTTGCTACTAACACATAATACAACAAATTTATTCCCTGTATATATAGGAGATATATTCATAGGGATCCTTATGACATTTATTTTTAGCACAAACTGTGACTAACATAAATATTAATGTCAGTTTTGACTCTAAGTTTTTCCCATGCCCATTGCAAACATGCCTCTACCCTAGTGTTCTGTCCTCTAGTAAATATAGTCTCCAATTGTGTAATTGACTGGATAGAGCTAAATCAGACATCTTTTACTTTTATGACCTGCTAGAACAAAATAAGCCAAATTCTTAGTTTAAAAAAATCACTACCAAGAGCTGGACGTTTTCTATGTTCAAGATAAAAAGACTCATCAAAATTCTAATTATTTCTGTGGTATAAACATACTACACCCTTTGCAAATTGTCTCTAGACTCTCCTCTACTCCTTTATGGGACTGTAGGAAGTGGTAAGAGTCTAGATATCTCTATGTCTTAAGAAGTAAATAAACAGAAACATTTGGAGCTTTCGTTAGACACACTTTTATATCCCATGTTCTGATAAATAGTGATCATTAAAGAAAAATGGTTATATTTGGAATAAAGTGAGAGACTTGAAGTGGTCAGGATGGAAGTGGGAAGCTATAATAGCTAACAAATTATAATAAAGGCCAATTTACAATTTAAAATTATGGCTCCTTCATCCAAGCTATAAAGCATGAACCAGGACAAGGAAAATGTTAGTCCTCTTCATGCATTTTTACAACTCCAAAGCAATTGTTTACTTTTTCTCCAAAAATTTCTGAGGTCTAAGAAACAGCATATACATGACAATCAGAAATACATATGTAGCTACCAGAAACTGCATTTTTATTCAAATTTATGAAGCTGTATTAGCACAAAGTTTATATATTCCTGTGAGTCACAATTCCTCATTTAACATGGTTTCTACACAAAGATCCACACCAGAGACAAACTTTCTTAAAGAAAATAAATGTATGAAAGATATAAATGTTTTCAAGGTGGGATGTGGCTGCCTGAAAGAAGACAAAGCAATATACAGAAATGTAAGGGAGTGAGGAGCCACACAAACTGAGGACCTCCTCTAGTGCACAGAAACACACACAAATAACAAGGACTTTAAACCGCCTATTTCCTACCTGTACAAAGGAGAACATACGTACCACATGTAAGCCCTGTGTTTATCTTTAACTGTGAGTAAAGACACTGAGCACTGTTTGAACCATAAAAATAATAGCAAAATTGTCCCAAACTCTTAAACTTTACTCAAGACAAATGGCTACTTCTGAGACACTTAGGAAATTCAAGTATTCCTCTTTCCTTGAAAAGCAAGATGTGTAAATCAGTGACATATCTATTACAACATCCAGGAGGGCTCACTGCACAGCAAACCCACTTTTAAGTGAGGTTTTGATCATTTGGGACACAGCCCCAAATAGCTTACTTCCCTTAAAATTACAAGTTAATTGCTCATTTTCTTTTGGAAAATTGAACTGAAGATCCTGTGGGATAGAGAACTTACAATTACTCACCTACTGGGAGAGAAAAACAAAATGTGCATGAGTAAGGATTAGATACAAGTGTATGGATTAAAGATTTTAATTACCCATGGGTTTAATCTGTTTTTATTTGACTTATTTGCGAAAGTAAATGACAACATTTGGCTGTAATTTAATTGAGCCACTTCTGAAATATGGTTGCATTTTGTGGCCCAGGTTTCACATTATCCATTCAGAGATGAGCTGGACTCCTCAGAAGAAATTAGCTTGCAGCTATGTATGCAACAGATCAGAAATATCATTCCAATAATGAAAACATGTTCATTTCCCACATATTCTAAGTTTGTTATAGAAGACTTGAGATATGAGCTACACCTGTGGGCAGACATTCTCCCCATTCTCTATTTCCTATTAACATTTATGACTTACAATAGAATAATCAAGCTTATACTAACATTTTAATGACCCTGCCATGCACAGCGGCACAGTGACTGTCAGATTGTCCTAGTCATGATGGTCTTCAGTGATCTTAAATTGAGGCTTCAATTTCCCTAGGTTAAAAGTCGGGGTATTTTCATCTTGGGTTAAACAGTCCATTTGTCATGCTTCTTTAGTAAAATGCTCAGCCTGACAACCCATACTCAGAAGATGCAGTACTTTAAGTGGTCCAAGTCCATGTCCAGCTAACTAAGAAACAGGCTACAAAGCTTCATCTAGTATATAAACATATGGTTCATTTAGCTGGTAAGGAAATACAGAGGATGAAGGATGGTATGAACAGCTGGTCAACAATCCAGTTAAAATATCCCAAACTGCATGGGAGAATTGAATTAATTTCATATCTGTCTTCTCACTAGTATTTTGTTCACACCAGCTGATCTGTATGTCTAGTATCTGTGACTTTTATATGCATATTTAAATTCTAGAATACAGGAAGAGTTAAATAGATGTTTGTTGAATTCATGCTAACTTGTTTAAAAATCTTTCACATATTAGTGTGCCATGGTTAAAAATGATATAAACTTCTACATCTTTATTCTTACCTAACTGTAAGTCATATAGTAAATATGCCCTTCCTCATGATTTATGGACGACTGATTGTAGTCAACTTATATCTCAGATTTAAATAACTTTTTCATTTATGACTTTCCGGATGTCTTGTGCTAAGACATTTTCTACTAATGAGCAGTTTCACAAATGCTTTGTACTTACCAAGCTTGTAGCATTCTACAACTATGCTGAGGGAGGCATCTCATCTGCTTAGTTCTTAGAACACACAGATTGCTATGCACAGAGTACTATCACTATCAAGTGAATTTAGAGATTTTATTTTATTATGGTAAAACCATCACATGTGATCTACCCTTCTGATCAATCTTGAGTGTTTAAGGAAGCATAGTAACTACAGATGTAAGGTCACATAGTAGATCTGTAAAATTCATAAATTGTTCTGAACTGAAACTTTTTACTCATGGATTAGTAAGTTAAATATAAATATTTTTCCTCCCCTCATGCTCATGGTCCATGATCCCACTTTCTGTGTTTGTGAACTTCATTGTTTTAAAGATCATATTATTTGGGATCATACAACTCCTGCTCTTCTGTAATAGGTTTATTTCACTCAGAGTGGTGTCCTCAGGAACTATGCATGCTGGGACATAATGTAGTTTTCTTCTCTTTTAAAACTGAATGATAGTCTGTTGTATGAACATACCATATTTTCTTCATCCATTCATCTGCTGATTTGCTTTGTGTTTCAAATTTTATTATTATTATAAGTACTGTAACTGACAGGAAATATTAATAATGCTTTTAAATAAATATTTCATTTCTTTTGAATAAATATTGAGAAGATTGCTGGCTCACATGGTAGTTTTATTCTTGATTTTTAAAAACGAACTATTTTCTGCAGAGGTTGTACTGTTTTACACTCTTATCTATAACATAGTATTCTATATTTCACATTAATAAAGCAACACTTTCTCTTTTTTACAAAAGCCATCCTAAAAAGTAATACATATAATTGTGGTCTTAACTAACATTTCAGCTATTATTAGCCACTCTAAACATCTTCCAATAATATATCCATTGGCCACTTACACATCTGTTCTACTTCTTAACTCATAGTTATTTATTTATTTATTGTATTTTACCTGGGTGTATACTGGAGGCCAGAAAAAGATGTTATATCTCCTGGAACTAGAGTTACTGGGCAGTTGTGAACGCCATGTGGGTGCTATGAATCAAACCCATGGCTCTTAACTGTTGATTCATCTCTCCAGCCCTAATCCATTTTTAAATCTTGTCTGCTTTAGTTTAAGGAGTTCTTTGCTTATTTTTGCAAAGCAACTCTTTTTCATATGCATGATATGAAAATATTTTCAAGTTCCAAAAGCTACCTCTTCATCCTCTTGAGTCTTCTCTGTGCTCTGGACAGCCTTTCAGTTTTGATGGAATTTTCTTATTTGCTTTTATTTTTGTTGCTTGCATCTTTAAGGTTCATATGTAAGAAATTACTGCCCATTTAAATGTCATAGAGTAGCCACATATGTATAGTTCTAGGATATTTATAGTTACAGGTCTGACACTAATCCATTTTGTCAGTTATTTTTATGGTGCAAGATTGAGATTAAATTTCGCCTTTTGCATTTAGCCACTTAGATTTTCCAAACATTTGTTAATGAAAAATTTCATTATCTACTATGTACATCTTCAAAGATCACTCAGAATATAGGTGAGAGCTTCTATCTAAGATTATTAACTTATTTTTACTGGTTCCCTGTGTTTGTCTCTAATACAGTACCACAATGTTTCAATTAATAAGTATTTGAAATATATTCTGGAGTGCTAGAAACAACCAAAACAAAGCATATTTTAGAAATAACAGCTGTGATACTTCAGCTATGCTGTTTCTCAAGATAAACTTGATGATTTTGAGGGTTTGGTGAGTGAATATAAAAGTTTGAGTTGATATTTCTACTTATATAGAGAAAGATTTTGCCAGAGCTCAGGTGGCTCTATAATCACATTGTGTATTATGGACATTTTAGCAATATTAAGTTTGTTTTGTGCATGAAATGAAGAGGCCATACCATTTACCTCTTTTTCAGTTTTCGTCATTACTCTCTTGAAGCTGTCAATGGAACAACATCCTGTGTTAATTTTCCCTGTTTGTTTCATCTTTGTTTATGCTTTAGAAATGGGCTTGTTTTCTGATTTCCTTTTCAAGAAGTTCATTGTCCCTGTACAGAAAAGCAACCAAATTTGTTGGTTGGTTACATGGCATACATCTTTGATGATATATTTTAATTTTAGGACAAATTTCTTTATTCTTTTTTATTGATTTTATTGAGCTATATGTTTTTCTCTGCTCCACTTTCTTCCTCTCCCCTTCTCCTTCAACCCTCTCCCATGGTCTCTAACCTCACAATTTACTCAGGAGATCTTGTCTTTTTCTACTTCCCATGTAGATTAGATCCATGTATGTCTGTCTCTCTTAGGGTCCTCATTGCTGTCAAGGTTCTCTGGGATTGTGATCTATAGGCTGGCTTTCTTTGATTTATGTCTAAAAAAACGCGTATTAGTGAGTACATACGATACTTGTCTTACTGGGTCTGGGTTACTTCACTCAATATGATGTTGTCTAGCTTCATCCATTTCCTTGCAAATTTCAGGATGTCAATTTTTGCTGTGTAGTACTCCATTGTATAAATGTACCACATTTTCTTTATCCATTCTTCGGTTAAGGGGCATTTAGGTTGTTTCCAGTTTCTGGTTATGACAAACAATGCTTCTATGAACATAGCTGAGTACATGTCCTTGTGGTACAATTAAGCATCCTTTGGGTATATTCCAAAAAGTGGTATTTATGAGCCTTGAAGTAGGTTGTTTCCTAATTTTCTGAGAAGCCACCATACTGATATCCAAAGGGGCTGACCCATTTGCACTTCCATCAGCAATGGAGGAGTGTTCCCTTTACCCCACACCCTCTCCAGCATAAGTTGTCAACAGGGTTTTTTATCTTGGACATTTTTATAGGTGTAAGAGGGAATCTCAGAATTGTTTTTGAGCTAATGATGTTGGCATTTCCTTAAGTGTCCATCAGCCATTTTAGATCCCTCTGTTGAGAGTTCTCTCTTTAGGTCTGTACTCCATTTTTTTATTGTATTATTTGTTCTTTTGATGAGCAGTTTCTTAAGTTCTTTGTATATTCTAGAGATCAGTCCTCTGTCTGATGTGGGGTTGGTGAAGATCTTATCCCATCTTGTAGGCTGATGTTTTGTCTTGTTGACTGTGCTCTTTGCTTTACAGAAGCTTTTCATTTTCAGAAGGACTCATTATTAATTGTTTCTCTCATTGTCTGTGCTGCTAGGATTATATTTAGGAGGTGGTCTCCTGTTCCAATGCGTTCAAGTGTACTACCCACTTTCTCTTCTATGATGTTCAGTATGGCTAGCTTTATGTTGAGGCCTTTGATCCATTCAGACTTGAGTTTTGTGCATGGTGATAGATATGAATCTATATTCATTCTTCTACATGTTTAAATCCAGTTATGACAGCACCATTTGTTAAATATGCTTTCTATTTTCCATTTTATATTTTTTGTTTCTTTGACAAATATCAGGTGTCTCTAGGTATGTGGATGAATAACTGGGTCTTCAATCTGTTCCATTGGTCCTGCTGTCTGTTTTTATGCCAATACCAGGCTGTTTTCAGTCCTGTAGCTTTGGAGTAGTATTTGAAGTTAGGGTTTGAGATGCCTCCAGAAGTTCCTTTATTGTACAAGATTGTTTCAGCTATCCTGGGTTTTTGCTTTTCATAAGAAGTTGAGTAAAGCTCTTTCAAGGTCTATGAAGAATTTTGCTGGAATTTTGATGGGCATTACATTGAATCTGTAGATTGCTTTGTGTAAGATTGCATTTTTATTATATTAATTCTACCTACCCAAGTACATGGGAGATCTTTCCATTTTCTAGTGTCTTCTTCAATTTCTTTCTTCAAAGATTTAAAGTTCTTGTCATACAGGACTTCCACTTGTTTGGTTAGAGTTACTCCAAGATACTTTATCTTATTTGTGGCTATTGTGAAGAGTGATTTTTTTGAGTTAATCTTGTATCCTGCTACACGATATAACACTTTCAGTAGAAAGTGTTTATAAGTTTTAGAAGTTACTTGGTATAATTTTTGAGATCGCTTATATAAACTATCATATCATCAGCAAATAATGAGAGTTTGAACTCTTCTTTTCCAATTTGTATCCCCTTGATCGTTTTTTGTTGTTGTTGTCTTATTGCTCTAGCTAGAACCTCAAGAACTAAATTGAATATATATGGAGAAAGTGGACAACTTTGTCTTATTCCTGATTTCAGTGGGATCACTGTGAGTTTCTCTCCATTTAGTTTGATATTGGCTGTTGACTTGCTGTGTATTGCCTTTATTGTGTTTAGGTATGTTCTTTATATTCTTGCTCTCTCAAAGAACTTTATCATGAAGGGATGTTGCATTTTGTTGAGAGCTTTTTCATAATCTAATGAGATGATCATGTGGTTTTTATTTTTCAGTTCTCTATATGGTGAATTACATTGACAGATTTTCATATGTTGAACCATCCCTGCATCTCTGGGATGAAGCCAA
>LOEQ01014832.1:39667-50288 GCA_001685075.1 Bramus lutescens
CGAATGTTTGTGTTTTTCGAAAGCGGCCGCCTTGGCTGCCCAGCGCCAAAAAGGTGTCTCGCGCAGCGCCATCTTGAGAGAGGAAAAAAACACAGATAGGTTTCTTTTGGAAACTTAAGGCAAGTAGAAGAGTTTGGAGATGGGAATACCAAAACACAGGCAGACAGAACTTCTGTTGTTGCCATAGTCACAGTGAATTATTACATAATTTATGGAACGCTAGAAGACGGGTACTCAAGCCTCCAAACATAAATAAATGAAAAGAACAAAATGCTAACCCATATTTAGTCAGTATATGCTGCATGCATATCGACATACCTTACTGTGTCCCATTAATAAGTATAAAGAGTCCATGTTAATCAAAAATATAGAAACATTTAAAGATTTTAATTAAATAAATGTTATTTTCCCCATGAAAGAAAGAAGGACCCTATTCCTGACTAGCATTTGCATAAATATATGAAGCTTAGCCTAGAAAAAAGTCTGTTCTTGACCAATAATAAATTAGTTATTAAATGATAAGGAATGAGGGCTGGAAAGATAGCTCAGTGGTTTAGAGCACTCGTTATTCTTGCAGATGACCTGAGTTCAATTCCCAGTCATGTTGGCTCACAACCAACTCCAGTTCCTGGGGATCCATTACCCTCTTCTGGCCTCCACAGGCAGCAGGCATGTATGTGGCACACATACACATATACAGGCAAAATACTCATACATATAAAATGAAATAAATATACCTTTAACAATTTTAATGATAAATAAACGGGGGCTCTCAGGAGTTAAGAGCATGTACTGCCTTTAGAGAGAGTACCTGCATTCAATTCTCAGCATCCATATGCAGCTCACAAGAGCCTATGTCTCTGCCCCAAGGGAAGAGATGTCCTGTTTTGTACTCCTCAGGCTTCTGTACTCACACATTATGTTCACACATGCAGACACATCATTTTGTTTTTTAATCCTTAATTGTAATTGGAGGTTTCTCTTTTGCCCACCAGTTCCCAAATAAACACTCAGAGGCTTAATATTACTTATAAATGCTTGACTGATGGCTCAGGCTTATTATTAGATAGCTCATACATTTAAGTTAACCTGTATTTCTTATCTATGCTTTGCCACGTGGTTTGTGACTTGTTACCTCATTTTCTACATGCCTTGCTTCCTCGGTGGATGACTGATGTCTCTCAGACTCTACCCTCCTCTTGTATCTCTGCTTGGATTTCCCACATGGCTCTACCCTGCCTTGCCATAGGCCAAAGCAGCTTTATTTATCAACCAATGAGAGCCACACATGTTCATAGCATACAAAAAGACCACCCCATAGCACTTAATAATAAATATAGACTGGATGTTGTTTTTAACTAAGTCTCTTATGTTTGTTCTATTTTACCAATAAAGACTCAGGAGCCAGATGCTGGGTTGAAAACCTGCTAGCTCAGAGAGGCAAAGAACGCACCCAGCTGATCTTCTTCGTCTGCCAACATCCCAGAAAGAGAGCTTTCTCCTATGCCATTTGAAACAAAACTCCTCAAACTCAATGTCCCTCCCTTCTGCTTCCTGTGCATCTCTCTAGCCATCCTCCCGATTCCCTCTTACTTTCTATGGTTTTTTTTCCCTGTCAATTGATTGCTTGTTCCACCTCTTTACCTATGGTTGACTTTATTTAATCTGATTTACAATATTCAAATCAAAAGCTCTCGAATTAAAGGTGTGCGCTAGCAACACCACAACTAGCAACAGGTTTTTCCAATAAATAACACAATCTCGGGGTTCACAGTGTGATCAAATATCTTGCGACACCTGGGTCCTGAATGTCTTGTGCCAGCCGAAGGACTAGCTTGATGATCGTCCAGTTGAAGTATAACCAGAAGCACACAGCAAAATTGTTAACATAAAAACTGGAGGCCCCTCATCCCAGAACTGCTGCTTCAGCAGATCTGAGGCAGAGCCTAAACACATGCCTCTGACAAGGTCCCAGCAGCTCTGATGCTGTTGGAGGAGAACAAGGCTTTGGGAGTTTTTAACACGGTCCGACACAAGTCAAGACTCAGCTAATGCCACTACTCTCAAACTTAGAGTTCCTCTCATCCCAGACCCTAGCCCCACACATAACCTCAGCCAGAATAGGTAAATGGCAGAGGAAAAAAACATACGCCTCAATTTGAAATAAGCAACTGGACTTGTTTACTGAAAAAAAAAACAAAGTAATCGATTTTAGAATGGTAGAAATTTGAATGTGTCTCTTTTTGAAATCAGTGATTACTTTCTAAAATTTTTAGATTTATTTGCTTATTGCATGTGTGGACGTGCATGTATCACAGTGCGTATGTAACTGTTAGAGACCCCCTAGCAGAAGTAGGGTCTCTCCTTCAACCCTGCGGATTCCAGGAATGAACTCTGACTCTCAGGCTTAGCGGTTGGCACCCTTATGAGATGCCTCAGCATTCCCTAATTACTTCCAGCCTGAAAGGATATCAGAATATATTCGGTTGAAACTGTTGGTGTCGCATTAGTGCCAAAAGATCTAATTAAACCCACATATCAGTGTAAAGAATAAAATTTTCATTTGAGTTAGTCCAAAAACCTGCAGGAGTGGATTAAACAACACTCATGCGCCCTCTAGCGGGGAATGAGTTCTTCATCGTTCAAAGGCTGGAAGATGAAAAACTTCTCAATCTCACCTAAACAATAAATGAGATCGCTATATTTTTTAATACTTTAAAGTTTATGGGTATTATGCTTGTTAAAGAAAAGGGTGAATTGATAAGATATATTTGTAAAGTTCACTCATAAAAATAAAAAGAAGCTAAATTTTAGAGCATATAAATTTTGGTTACTTCTTTTGTTATCATCTGTTGACAGTTCTTGCCTAAACCAATTATTATTGTGCTGGCAGAAAATATTTAATGTATAGTAGCAGAAAGCGATTTAACATATACTAGCATACAGCCATAGAATTCTAGTAAACTCTGGTGATTACCGCATTGTTAATATTCTGTTGGTCTCACTTGAAAATGCCTGATGTTATTGTCGTAGCCTTGTTTCCCATTTGCTTATGCCTCCACAGAAGTAGTTCTTAGTCCTGTAATGTTTCCTGACGTGGTACCTCAGTCTCTCCAGGTTCAAGTTAGCATTGCCTCGTGTTCAGAGTCAGATCTAAAGCATTCAGTTAACAATACCTTTTTACTTTAAGATTTTATTTTATTTTATGTGTGTGTGTGTGTGTGTGTGTGTGTGTTTTGCTAGCATGTCTGTCTGTGCACCGCACATGTATCGTGCCCTCAGAGGCTAGAAGAAGGTGCTGGGACATCTGGAGCTGGAGTTAGACAGTTGTGATGGAGTTAGACATGCAGATGTTGAGAGCCAAACCCGGGTCCTCTGGAAAAGCAGAGGGCTGCTAAATAGCTGCTTCATCTCCCCAGCCCTTTTTAAATTATTGTTATCATTATTATTATTATGTGTGTAAAACGGCATGCGTGTGGAGATAAAAGGACAACAGGTCAGTACCCTCCCTCCACATCAAGTCCAGGGATCCAAGTCAAATCAGGCACAGAAGCAAGGGCTTCACCACTGAACATCCTACCTCACAAATCCGTGTCTTTCCACTTAACTACCAAGCCCAAACTAAATCCAGTTCAGAACATATGGCTATTTTGCACTTTTCTGCCTTTCTTTTCACAGACTGCTTTTCCCTTTGATTTCCCCTCCTCTCTCAGGGCCTCTGTGATGCATTACCTACCCCCGGGGCATCATTTATATAGGACAAAGTTACCCAGGTGCCTTCAACTTCACGTTCATGTATGATGAAGTCACACCTGTCCTTCAGGCTCCTTTCAATATTCTTCTTTCTCTGGAAGCTTCCAGAGAATCTTTCAGTAGCCTGTGGACATGGTTTCTACCACAGGCCCCTAATACCTTTTTGTTTTTAAATTCTCTGTTCTGTTATCAGATTTGGGGGGAAAGACTGACTTCTTTTTGTAGCCTCAATTCCTATCCCAATGTCTCATATGTCAAGTGAGTACTAGTATTATAATGTACATACAATGTGTCCCCAGAGCGATGACATATGGGGATAGCTTAGTCCCCAACAGGAGAAAGTATTCATTATTTTAACCTCATGTTATACGGCAGTATTACTAACAAGTACCTCATTTGGGGAGACCAAAAGGGACATCATCTTCTCTGCAAAGGTCTCAAAGTGGAGACTTCCTGGTCTGTCCCTTCCTCCTCTTACCCATCATTGAATCACAAACCAAAGGAGTTGGGAGGCGATGGGATCACCAGGGTGCTAGCCTCCTCAATGACTTCCCAGCAAATGGGCTGTCTGGAGGGGGTCCTGCCTAGAGAAAGAGGTCACTAATACTTGACTTGGAAGGGACTTTTGTCCCCAGGCCCTTCCTTTTGCTTTCTCTTTGCTTCCTGGCTGCTCTAAGAGTGACTTTGCTCTAACAAACGCTTCTTCTGCCACACTGTTCTGCTTCCCTTCAGGCCTGAGCACTGGACACTAACTGTGAACTGAAATCTCTGAAACTGAAACAAAACCCTTCCTTGCTTAGGTTGCTTAGCCAAGGCGTTTTGTCAAAGTGGCACAATATGCCAAAACCATAACTTCATGCTGTCTGACTTCCAAGGCTGAGTTGCTGGAGGTGAGAAATTCTGGCATCCAGCGTGTCTCTTTACATTATCTGTAAGGGCCATGTATATACAAGGTTAAGTGAATTTTAGAATCTCCTGTTGATATTTACACTTTTTATTTTGATACAGTTTCGTAAAGCTGAACAAATCACAAAGTTACCCTATGTGAACTGAAGTTCCCAGAAAGGGAGGGGGGCAAAAAAACCTGTGTTAAAAATTCTAGTAGGAATCTGGACAGTGGTGGTGCACACCTTTAATCCCAGCACTCAGGAAGCAGAAGCAGGAGGATCTCCATGAGTTCGAGGCCAGCCTGGTAACAAAGCTAATTCCAGGACAGCCAGGACTGTTTGTTACACAGAAAAACCCTGTCTCAGAAAAAAAAAATCTTCTAGGCCAAATGGCTCATTTGATCTCTCCATAAAAAGATGGCTGAGGTGGCATGTGCTTATAACCCTAAAGGTGGGGAGGTGAAGACAGGTGGGTCTCATGCTCACTGGTCAGCCAGCCTAGCCTATTCAGTGATCCCAAGCTAGTGAAAGGCCATATTTCAACACACAAGGAAATAAATCCCTGAAGCTGTTCTCTGGACTCCATTACATACACACTCATACAATTTCACACATATACACACATAATGAAACCTAAGAATCTATGAGTTAGAAGGAGCTGAGGCTTTAAAAACAATAATAATGGTGGTATAGAGAACCTACTTGAGAAAATTATACCATAACAATTCCCAACCTAGAGAAAGGATTGAACATCCAAACACAAGTGGCATTTAGAAGAGTATATTGACTTTAGAAGGAAATCATCTCTCCCCAACACATTATGTTCAAGATGTGAAAAACCAAGCACAAACAAAGAACACTAAAGCTGTAAGGGAAAATGCCAACTCACCTGCAAAGGCAAACACATCACCATAGCACAAACCTGAAGAGCCACAAGAATGCTCAGTGCAGTATTCCAGCCTCTGAAAAGAAGTAAACTGCCAAGCAAGCTTGCTGAATCTAGTAAAGCTAACAAAAACTAGGGCAGCTCATGACCAAAGCAAACTACAGAAGATACAAAACGACTATGAGATACAGAGGAGAATTAACATTTTAGTCACAAAGGCACACAAGAGGAAGAAATGAGTAAAGCAGGGCCACATCGCATCCAACACAGCCTACCAACAAATCCCTAATACTAATGGAAATCAAGAAAAGAACAAGCCATAATCCAACTAACCAGAAAAACAACCGATAAAATCACCAGGATTAAAGTCTAGTTGTGGTGTAATGCTTCTAATTCTAGCACTTGGGAGGCTGAAGTGGAAGACTTAGGACTTCAAAATCATCTCTGGCTACATAGCCAGTTTGAGGTTGGGCTACATCAGACCCTTTCTGAAAAAGAAAAAAAAATTACATGGACTTGGGAGATGTCTCACCAGGTAAAAGGTCCATCATGCAAGCACCACAAGTTGAGTTCAACTCCCAAAACCCCACAAAAAAAAAAAAGTGAGTCCGGTGCTGTGCATCTGTAATCCCAACATCTCTACAAAGATATGCAAGGCAGAGAAACAGGAGAATTAGTAGAAGTGCAGAAACATACAGGTTAGCCAGCCTAGAGTGCACTGCCCAGGTAGAAATAGCAAGGGACACGCTGTCCCAGCGTGGTGCTAGATGAACGTCAACTGCTGAAAGTTGTCCTGAGACCTCCATGTGTGCACTGTAGCAATCATTCACAGACGCACATTAAATAAATAAAAATTACAAGAATTAACAAGTCCCATTCAATGATCTTAAAAGTAAATGGCCTCTATTTACCAAGAATAAAATACAAATCAACTGACAGAATTTTAAAAATTGTATGAAATTGTTACTTATCTTGAAGAAACACCCCTCAATGACAAGACACAGACCCAGAGTCAGATGACACAAGTCAATTTGTCAAGCAAATAGGAACCAAAACCATGATGGCATAGCTATTCTGATTTCTGATATCTGAAAAAGAGGATTTCAAACAAAAACTACTTAAGAGAGATGAAGAACACTGCATTCTAATAAAGAAAATAATCATATTGGGAAAGTTTAACAGTTATAAATATATATGCACAGGACACAGGGGTTCCCATAGAAAACACCAATGGGAAAAGAGGTAAGATGAGTCAGATGGGATCTCACACAATAATAGCTGATTTCAATATCCCATTCTCATCTCTAGACAGGTCTTCTTAACTAATCACTCCAAAGAAACCTTAGAACTAAGCTACACTATAGAGCAAGTAGACTGATAGCAGAATATTCTATTCAGTACATATCAAACACACATTATTCTCAGTGTCCCATAGAACCTCCTCAAAAACTTATTAGATTACAGATCACAAAAAAATCCACAACAAGTACAAAAGGTCTAAAAAGCTTATTGTGTCTTAGCAATGTAAAGCAGAATAAAACTAGAAACCAATAGCAAAATAAAAACTACAGAAACTACACCAATATTTAAGAGTCTAAACAAGACATTTTTGTATTTTTAGTAAGCAATTCAAAATATCATGTGGCAAATGCAAAAAAAAATTCTAGAATAAAATGCAAATAAAAGCACAATGTTTAGGATACAGCTAAGACAATTCTGAGAGAAGATTTTGCTGTGAGTGCTTCCATTTGAAAAATTCAGATATAACTCAAACAAATAATCTGATGATGCAGCTCATGTTCTAATAAAAATAAAAATAAAGCTGAGTGATGGTAGCACACAACTTTAATCCCAGCACTTGGGAGGCAGAGGCAGGCAGATCTCTGTGAATTTGAGGCCAGCCTGGTCTACAAGAGCTAGTTCCAGGACAGCCAGGGATGTTATACAGAGAAACCCTGTCTCAAAATACCAAAAATAAATAAATAATAAAAATAAGCCAAATCCAAAGTAGTTAATAGATGTGTTAAATATTAAGCAAAAATTAATAAGAGACTACAATGACAATAAGAGCTGATTATTCCAAAAGGTAAATAGGAATTTCAGTTCTCCAAGCATTTTAATCAAGGAAGAATAGCAAATACCTACGCTAATAAAAATCAGCAATGGAAAAGAGGGAATGTTACAGTGAATTTCAATGAAATTCTGAAAGAAATGAATAAATTCCTAGACACAGATGACATAGCAAAATTAACTAAAGGGAATATCAACAATTCAGAGATCCTTTAACAAACATGAAGACAGAGGCAGCAATACACCATCTCCCAACATGGAAAAACGCAAAAGCAAATGGATTCCAAATCTAATTCTATCAAACCTTTAGAGCAGCAGTCCTCAACCTGCAGGTCACGAGCCCTTTGGGAACTGAATGGCCCTTTCACAGGGGTTGCATATAAGATATCTTGCATATTAGATATTTGCAGTATGATCTATAACAGTACCAAAATTACAGTTATGAAGTAGCTACAAAACAATTTTATATATGGGGGTCACCACAACATGAAGGACTTTATTAAAGGGCCACAGCATTAGGAAGGTTGAGAACCACTGCTTTAGAAAGGCTAACACCAATGCTTCTTAAATTGCTCTATGAAATAGAAAAGGAAGAAATGCTGAAAAATTCATTCTAAAGAGTATCAAGGTAGAATATGGAACCAGCAACAAAACTGTAAAGCAATATCCTTAATAAACATAGACATAAAATTCTTCCTTCAGTCTTTTAGTATGTATTCACTTGTGTGTGTGTGTGTGTGTGTGAGAGAGAGAGAGAGAGAGAGAGAGAGAGAGGGAGAGAGGGAGAGAGAGTGCTACAATGGCATACACAATGGAGGTCAGAGCTGGTTCTCTCCCTCACCAGGAGGACTCTGGGGATCAAAAACAGGCCATCAGGTTTGCCAGCAGGCACCTCTACCCACTTAACCATCTTACCAGCCCGACACAAAGATTAGTAATAAAATAGTGCATGTGAATTCAAGAACACATTAAGAAGATCATACATCACAGTCAAGTTGGTTTCATTTAGGGATGAAAGAATGGGCCAACATAAACAAATCAAATAATGTAATTTAGCACATATAGACAAGAACAGAAATCACTACTGGACATAGTGAGACATGCCTTTAACCCCAACATTTAGAAGAGGAATCTTTGAGTTTAAGGTCTATATAGAAGGTTCCAGGCCAACCAAGACACATAGTAAGACCTAGTCTCGAAAATAAAACTTTTTTATTGTTTTTATTGAGCTATAAATTTTTGTCTGCTCCCCTCCCTTCCTCCCCTCTTCCCTTCTACCCTGGCCTGTGACCCCCCCCCACACACACACTCCCAATTTACTCATGAGATCTTGTCTTTTTCTCCTTTCTGTGTAGATCCATGTATGCATCTCTTAAGGGCCTCTTGTCTAGTTTCTCTGGGATGGTGGACTGTAGGCTGGTATTCCTTTGCTTTATGTCTAAAAGACACTTATTATATTTATCTTTCCATGTCTGGGTTACCTCACTCAGTATGATGTTTTCTAGATCCATCCATTTGCCTGAAGATTTCAAGATGTCATATTATTTTTTACTGCTGAGATGTTCCCCATTGTATAAATGTACCACATTTTATTTATCCATTCTTCAGTTGAGAGGCATCTAGGTGGTGTCCAGGTTCTGGCTATTATGAATAATATGAACTATGAACATAGTTGAGCACATGTCCTTGTGGTATGATTGAACATTCTTTGGTTATATACCCAAACATGGTATTGCTGGATCTTGGGGTAGATTGTTCCCTAATTTTCTGAGAAATAGCCATACTGAATTTCAAAGCGACTGTACAAGTTTGCACTCCCGCCAGCAATGGAAGAGTGTTTCCCTTACCCCACATCCTCTCGAGCATAAGCTGTCATTAATGTTTTTGATCTTGGCCATTCTGACAGGTGTAAGATTGAATCTCAGAGTTGTTTTGATTTGCTTTTCTCAGGTGGCTAAGGATGTTGAGCATTTCCTTATGTGTCTTTCAGCCTTTTGAGATTCATCTGTTGAGAATTCCAATTAGGTCTGTATCCCATTTTTTTTATTTGATTGTTCTCTTGATATCTAATTTCTTGAATTCTTTCTATATTGTGGAGATCGGTCATTTGTCTGATGGGGGTTGGTGAAAATCTTTTCCCATTCTGTAGGCTGCTGTTTTATCTTGTTGATCATGTCCTTTGCTCTACAGTTTCAAGAGGCCTCATTTAATTGTTTCTCTCAGTGACTGTACTACTGGGGTTATATTAGGAAGTTTTCTCCTGTGCTAATGCATTCAAGGGTACTTCCCACTTTCTTTTTTATGAGGTTCAGTGTGATTGGTTTTATGTTGAGGTCTTTGATCCATTTTGATTTGAGTTTTGTGCATAGGGATAGATATGGATCTATTTTCATTCTTCTACATGTTGATATCCAGTTATAGCAGGACAATTTGTTAAATATGCTTACTTTTTTCCATTTTATATTTTTAGCTTCTTTGTCAAAAATCAGGTGTTTGTAAGCATGTGGATTTGTTGCAGGAGGCTGCTTGCTTTTTTCCCATCTACTCAGCTCCGAAATAACCACACAGAAACTGCATTAATTAAATCATTGCTGGACCCTTTAGCTCTAGCTTCTCATTGGCTAACTCTTACATCTTAATTTAACCCATTTCTATTCATCTGTATATTGCCCCATGGCTGTGGTCTACTGGCAAAGTTTTTGCATGTTTGTCTCTGGTGGTGGCTTCTGGCTTCTCCCTGGCTCTGCCTTCTTTCTACCAACGTTCAGTTTAGTTTTCCCCATCTATCTATATTCTGCCCTGAACAGACCTAAGACAGTTTTTTTTTATTAACCAATGGTATTCACAGCATACAGAGGGGAATCCCACATCATGGATTGATATCTGGGACTTCAATTTTATTTCATTGGCCTTCCTGTCTGTTTTTATGCCAATATCAGACTGTTTTCAGTACTGTAGCTCTGTAGTAGGATTTGAAGCCAGGGATTGTGATGCCTCCAGAAGTTCCTTTATTGTACAGGATTGT
>LOEQ01014833.1:0-10692 GCA_001685075.1 Bramus lutescens
TGAATACAATTTGTGTGTTGTTATTTCAGGGTATAAGCTAGCTGTGCTGGAGCTGGGCCAGATGAAAAGCAGGCCTGCTCGCCTAATCACTACACATATGGTCTTCAGAAAATTATGAACCACAAAGTAATCACTAAACTTTATCTATTACATGAATGATACTTTTAAATCTATATGTAATATGAAAGAGAAAAAAGTATAACAAAACAGAACATTTACTATTTACAGAATACTTTCTGTAATATATCTTATAGTGATGATTTCATAATAGAAATTTTGCTTGGGAGCAAAACAAAGCACATTTTTATTTGCACACATTTGAGCGATTATCTGTCTTCCAGTTTGTTTTTTTTTTTAAGATCTAATACATCTTTAATGTTCCTGGCTCAAAGCTAGTACTAAACTCAGCTTGCACTTTTAAGATATGCAGTAAGGACAGATTCAGACGAAAATAAAAAACTTCTAAATGGTTTACAATGTGTTTAAAAATATACATAGAATTAGTAGACAGAAAAGAATGAGTATATACAGTCTTAGATTAAAAATATAGATTTAAAATAAAAAGTAAAGGGGAATAGAGGAATATAAAGAAAATAAGCAACAAATATGGAAAATACACAGATAGTTTGGAGTATGTGTATTATTGTGTTTCCTTTGAATTTTTTGACTGTTAATCAGTTAACTAACGATTCTGGGGACTGCTAAGTTAAAAAACATATATTTTTAAAGGTATCTTGACTTCAAAATCTGGGTCTAAGGATATGTACTTCTTGCTGATTGGGGGCACTTGTACCCTTATGGATATCCTAACAAAATTCAGAATCATGCTTAAATCTTGGCTGTAGTAGTCTGTGAGACTGCATCTCCTCAGCCAGTTGCCTAGAAGCTTTTCTGGATGTTGAATCACCTGGATATTCCTTTCACTGATGACATCTGAGGGGGTCTACTTGATCAAACTATTTTATCTTGGAAGGAATCCATAGCTTCTCATCTCCTGTTGAAACAAGATCAGAACCTCTTTTCCAAAGCAACATATCCTTAGACCCAGATTTTGAAGTCAAGATACCTTTAAAACATATATGTCTTCCATGTTTAATTCATTAGTTAATTTACCTTTTGGAGTTAAATATTAAGAATTTCCTGTTACCAAATTCTTATTCTTTATTTGGAACAAATATTCTTATATATATCAATACTTTTGAAAGATGAGGATTGATTTTATTTTATTGATTAATGTGATTTTATAGATAGTGTGCCACTAATAGATGGCAAACTTTCCCCAGTTGAATTTAGCATATAGTGGCATTACTATAGATACTATTGCTGTGTGTTGCAAGACTATGCTAGTTTTATTTCATTATAAAATAGGTATATTCCTACTGTCTAGAACTTCATTCTATTGCATACATTAGTTACAAGATGCAGTAGGTCCAATATAAAATAGAGTTTTCATGTAACTGTCAGAGCTGTTGGGAGAGGCAAATATACTTCCTAGGATTTTTTATGAGAGAAAATCTTCCAGAATAAATTTATCTGAGTTGTACACTGCCTGTTTAGAATACATGAAGCTGCAGGTTCAGTCTTATTATGAAAATAAAAAGGCAAGAAGAATTTTTCGAGTTTGGCAACATACTGATGAAGATCAAGAAGGTGTTGCTTCCCATGACACCTGGTAAAATCTCAGTCTACTCCACACAGCCTTCAGGCTGAGACTCCTTTTGTCTCACTGCTACTGTAGCCCTTGTTCTATGATTCAAAAATAGAGAAAAGTACAAAAAAGAGATGTGAAGCAGGGGTAGTTTAAGGAAGGCTTTGGCCACTCCTGCAGGACACTTTCATTACACACTGGGCAAAACCTAACCATGTAGTCAACTGTACCAGCAAGAAGATCTGGGAGATGTGGTCTTTACTGAGCTTGTAAAGATGACCAACCTATCTGAGGATTCAACTTAAATGTATCATCATTTACTCAGGCCTTTAAAACGTTAGCTGTGTTGCTTTATATACAAAGATATTCATCATTGCATTGGTTACAGAAATATTACATAATACACATTTTTAAATACAGAATTCTTAGGTTTATCTTCATTGTATTATGGTAGTTTTGTGTGGTATAATGCTAATATAAAAGCCACAGAAAACTCGTTACAGAAGACTTTTTAATCAAACTAGAAAACTCTTATGCTGTATTGTAAAAAAAAATGAATAGAAACAGGTTACACACACAAGCATAATATGAGCTCCAACAGAATAAGACAAGAATGAAGCTGATAGAAACAATTACAACCAAGGAAAATTGTTTTAATACAATATCTTCCATAGCTCTTAACTCTTGAGAAAATCTCCAGGTCATTAAAAGTGGAAATCATTTTTCTTTAGTTGTCTGCTAATTGAAAAACTGGGAAATGTATTTTGTCTGTATTATTATCATAAACATCAGTTAACTTCATTTATGTTCATCTATGGAAAAATTGTACCTAAAAGAGTACAAATCAAGAAAGAAAATTTTTGAACCTTTTTTTCCTGAGAGGTAGTTAAAATTCAATGGTTTTGCTCATCCTTGAACAATTTTAACATTTTACTCAGCACATAAATGATCTGCAGTGTACTTCGGCTTGCACCATAGCAGCATACTAAGCAGATGCAGGAACTCTGACTCCTTTTGACAGCAATGAAAGAGCTATTTGACTCACTATTTTTCAGCTATGCAGTTGTTTTCCCCATATCACAAGCATTAGGGTCACACAACCAGGCACACACAGAAAATGAGTTGCGCTCTGGGAAATGGCCAAAAAGCATCATCATCTCTATTATGTCAACACTGAAAATTATGTTTGTCCATACTCTCTGGAGCCATTGGCTGGAATGTGTAGGATCATCATCTAGGCATTTTCCCTCTCAAAAACAGCAAAATACCCCATGCTAGAGATTGCAGCTTTTGTTTGTTTGTTTGTTTTCAAATAATCTGTGTTTCCATTTTCTTTTTGGGCTGAGAGTAGCTGCTTGTAATAAATATAGTTTGTACTTAAAGGCAATTTCCAGAATGACTACAACATCACTGTCTGCTGTTTCTCAAGAAAAATGACATATGATCAAGGTACATAAATTCTTTAGATTATACATTCACTTCAATGTGACCCATTTCTTAAACGCATAACTATTTTCTGTGCATTTTTACCCCACTTCATCTTTACATCAATGATAATTGTGCTATTAATTTGCCATCATCCTTCTCTTACCTCTTAGGCAGCTCTCCAATTGGGTATCTAGGATTCCACTGTAAACACTGCTATCATATCCCTCCATAGTAATGCAAGCACCATTCCGGCCAGGCTAAGAGAAAGGTAGTAAAGTCAGCTTCTCCATTAACTTCTCTTCAGGTTGGGCAGTTCCTCAAAATGGCAGCCATGCGAAACAGCTTTATTAGTATCCTACAGTGTTAAAATAAAGCTGGAAAGACAGCATGGCTTTTTTAAATCGTCAGCTGTACAGATCCAAAAAACAATCACATTTTGCCTCAATTCAAAAATCAGCATTTTCCCCTTCAGATGGGATAAGAGAATAACAGAGCCAAGGATAGCACAGAAATGTGTTTATCTTTGGCTCTTTAGTCAAAATTCTTCAATGTCTAAGTTCTGTGCTAACTCTAAATGGAAGGAGAAGCAAAGAATGGTATGCTGCTTTAAATGTAGATGGAGGATAAGATGTTGAGACTGAAATTTAAAAACCATACTAGGACAGATTCATTTCATTCTCACATTTAAATAATGCTCACATTAAATAATTGTGCCAAAGGACCTGTCATAGTGAAACAGTCAGTCATCGCTTTACCTATCTCCGTTCTGACAGCTCTAAAAGACTCAAAGCTCACAGTAAAGTTATGAAAAATATTTTTTTTAAAAAAAAGTCATTTGCAAAACATGAGCAAAACCTTATTTCTGTCTGATTATTGACAAATAAATGAACAAGTTCTACAGTACTGAAGAAGGGAAACATCTTAGATTATGTTGGTTATATAGGACAAACCCAAGGAACTTAAAATTAGCACAATCTATGCATAATTTACAAAGCTAGGACAATATTGTTTTTAACTTTCATCTTATTTGACATCAGTGTCTGCTTCCTAAGCTCAGGAAAATGAGGGACTCACTATGGAATGCATCAGGTCTGCAAATCATGTTTGGAGCTTTCTGGAGGCCTTGATATGCTTGAAGACAAGAAACAGAACGCTTGTTTAAGACGCATGGTGTTAACTTCTGATAGATGGCATCAGCTAATGAGTGTTGGTCTGAAGTAAAGAGAAGTTAATAGAAACTCAGGGTCACTTCAGGGCCTGGCTGAGCATCATGACTCACACCTGCTATCCCAACATTTGGTTTGCATGAGGACATCCACAAGCCTGAGGGTAGCCTTTTCTGTACAGCAAATTGCAGGTCATCCAGGGATACAGAGAGAGTCTCTGTTTCATATAAAACACATTCTCCCTTGTACTTCTGTCTTTAATGATTCTCAGATGTGTGCTTGACACTGGTACCCTTACTACTTACTGTCAGAGTACTGGTCAGAAGTACAACTCAGGAATCCCATATTTTCTGCTTAGTACCCCTTCTAATTGATTCTCCTAGCCTCTAAGGAAGGTAGTCACCTTTTGGGTCAAATTGCTACGTTGTCTTCAAACTATCTTTTCATTCTTCAACTAAAGTTGTTTGGAGCATGCCTAGAACATTCCTGTGTACCATTTTATAATACAAACCGAACATACCCCAAAGCGTTCCTGCCTGTCAGTTCAGCCTTTTACATATACGTTTCATGTCACTGAGCAAAATATGCCCTTCTATCTTACTTTCTTCATCTGCAACCTTAAACTTAGCATACTCAGGAACACACTTAACCACACATCCTTAGGAAGATGCCTGTACTTTCCTGTGTGAGTACACATAGACTTTTTAATGGAAAAATCTCGGTTTCATTTCCTTTGTGAGGGGAGGTCATTGCTTTGGCAATAACTCCCATGCTCTCCCTCCTGATACAACCAACGGATTGTTTTCTACTCTTGGCCTGTACACACACTAAAAAAAAATCCAACTGCATTCACTCACAATTCTATTGTCTGCCAGAACTTCCAGAACACTTTCTGAAATAGGAATGATATTAACATCAGAATGTTACAAGGGAGAACCTGAGGCAGCGGCACCATATGTGTCCCCAAGAAGACAGATAGGCACATTGCACACATTGTATAAACCTGGAACTATACCTTCATTATGAAATAAATCCACTCTATTTTGCACAGCATTTTTACCTAATTGATTGCACTTACCCGTGACTTCTTGGTCAGGGCTATCTCATCCATCTTGCTCTCTCTCAGACCCATTGACACTGGCTCTCTTGAAATTACCTGGACCTCTGCATGTCCATCAAACTGAACTCTTCCTCCTTGTCACCTGTCACAACTTCATTTCTGACTTACTCACTTTTATGACAGCCTGCCTAGCTTTTTCATCTGTCTCTGTTTGTATCAGTTGCTGCCCATCTGGAACCAGGATCTGCAGGTAAAAAGTATTGTGAATGTTAGAGCTTTCCTCCTTGGGGTCATCTCTATCACTTATTCCCTTTGGAGGTCTATGCTTGTCTAGATCCGTCTCAGTTTGTGTGAGGTTAGGCTTTTACTTTTAGATAGATGTGTGGTTAGTTTTCCAGTGTGGGAGGATTCCTCTCCGCTTCTCTTAAGACTCAGTCTGCTGAGCATGCTCACGACTTCTATCCACTTGAACTAAGTGATTAAGACAGGGAATCCTAGGAAAGAATTCTTGTCAAGCATCTCTAGATAGCAAGTTAAAATACCCTGGTCATTCAAATCATAAAACTTATAAGAGGACAAGCAAAAATACTGTTAATTAAATGTTTAATCTTTATTATAGCTAGCATATTAATTTTAAATAGTTTAATTTATGGGACAATACAGCTTTATTTATGTGCTGCATGTATACTTTATAGCATAGAATACTCTCTTGTATAATCAATGCATGTAAGATATTTATGCTTATTTTATTGGACTCTGAGCATAATTTTACTATTAAATATATGGAAGAATTTTATGGTTGTTTTTTTATAGCATCATTGGCCTAAGCTAGACTTACTTTTATGCCAAGTCTCTTGTCAAGATCAGGGCTAACAATTTTAACATGGTTTCTATGGTAAAATACATAAATCCTCTGTCTTTCATGAATGTCTGCCTATTCACAGTTTTTAAGGAACTGAAAGGACTGAAGCACAGGGTATCTTCTCTTCTCATGGGTGTATCTTTTGTAATAATGATTTTTATTGCATATGTGGTTACATCATGGACCTTTTAATGTTAGCTAAACACACATTTCCTTGAGAATCAAAATCCTCAGGAAGCTAGGCATGTTAAAAGGGGTGTGTGTATGTGTGTGTGTGTGTGTGTGTATGTGTGTGTATGTGGTGCACATGTTCAATATGTAGATGTAGTATAACTTTTCAAAAATTCTCAGAAAATAATTTTAATAGAAGGAAAGCTACTGATATAAAATACAAATTTGATTTTTACCTTTATTTATATAGTTTTTTAAAGGATTTATCTTATTTTTATTTGTATGTGTCTGTGTGTGTGCACTGGTAACAGTGCTGGAGCCTATAGAGGCTAGAGGAGGGTATGCATCCTGTGAGAGTTAGCGTTACAAGTGGCTGTGAGGCAGCAAATATAGGTGTTAGGAACTGAACGTGGGTTCTCCGAAAAACCAGCAAGCATCCTTAACCACTGAGCCCTGGGCTTTTATCTTTAAGTAATAGTGTTTTAATGATTCTCCTATCAATATATTTTAATTCACTGTCATATTCAGAGATCTAGACCTTGTTTAAACAGTGAGGTCTAGAAACTATCTTGGTGGTCCTCTGGTACATGCTAGAACCTGACAGAAATGGATGGCGGATCGCACCCTCAATGACATGAGACACCTGGTAGTTCAATGAAGGACAATGCACTAGGCATCATTGATAATGGACACAATAGTTGGAATTAGTAAACTACTAGAAAGATTGTTGAGCAAAAGTTAAAAAAGCTATTTTCATTTTGGCAAGTCCTAATCTCCCTTCCACTAGAGACCTTGTTAATAACTTCATTATTTTTTGTACAAGCAGATATTATTTTTCTACTTACTGTGTTAAACAGTCTAGTACATATTAAAATATTAATTTTAATTAAAATAGCATAATTACATGTATAATATGTGTGTATTGTAATGGAATTTTCTGTATTTGGGTTGGTAATAACATTTTGACCTACATGACCTTAAGTTAAACCAAGAAAGAATATAAGTTGGTAATTTACTAGCTACTTACTAACTTTTAAATTACCATGCTACATTTTTTTCAGGCTCTATATAGTAACAAAATCTGGAATAACAAAATCTCATAAGGAGAAAATATCTGATCAGCTTTGTTATTAAAAGTTTTAAATATTCTGGCAGTTTTTCTTTATTGTGACATAGTGTAAGATGTTCCTCTTTGCAAGTGTCATTTTACTACTAATGAAAAGTCATATAAATTTAGAAACTGTTTCATTTTATCCTTGCAACACTAATTTCAGTTGAAAGAAGTAAAATATTTTACATGCTCACAGAGACACTCTTACAGCCCATTTTGAGGTTGTCAAGGGCTCTGATTTCCATCTTATTTGACCAATTTAAATTGCAATTTAAGTGGTTAGATTCTACCATCAGATTTTAATCACCACCAATTCCATCAGAGTGAGGTTCCACAACCCTTTGTAGCAAGTTCATTTTCTTCTTAAACAAAGAGACAATATGCTTTAAATAGCTATTTCCCCTGTTAGTGCTTTCCTGGGAGAGAAACAGTTTTATCACATTCTGTCCTTTATTACCCCTCTTACTCTTAGACAGATACATCATGTAAATAACGTGGCATCTGTATAAGGGTTAGATAAGAAGGGAAAAAGGACATGATAATGTCCATTTTGAAAGACAAAAATTCTTCTTGTTTCTCTAATACTTGTGTTTATGGGGACTTTCCATTTGAATCAGGAGCCTACATTCTCATAAGAATTTAACTGAAGATCTTTCAATCTTTCTTTTCTTAGCGTTATTCCAAATACATCCATTTTGAAACTATCAATGTACAATTAAGTGCAGTAATGATAAAGAAAGAAAAGGAATCTCTGACTGTTATGCTGTGATTTCAGTTGTAGTACAGATAGGTACTACACACAATCTTTTGGCATCATACACATTTACCTTCACACAAGAGCACAATGCATAGAAGGAGCAAGTGAGGTACTCATTCCTATGCTGCTACCACACCTTATGGACAGCTCATTTATTACTTCATGTCACCACTGTCCTACTTAGTGCGCAGTGACCTTTTAAGTGGTCTCAGTGGCCTCAGACATTTAAGTTGGGCTCCAGAATTAGCCCCTGGCAGTTTATGCAGCAAAGTTAAAAGTCAGGCATGCTGGAAACCTTTTCTTTGACTGTATTCAATAACTTTTGTACAAATATTACCACGTGTGTATGAATGATAAAAGGAAAATGGTTTTCATCACTTAAGTCTTGGGAATTTGTGATGTATCAGTGTCTGAAAGAGAAAGTGACTCTCCCATGATGCTCTAGCAAATGGGTAGAAAAACTTCTCAGTATGTGCATATCATCATAATAGATACAATAGAATGTGGCTGCATATCTTCATGTTTCTTTAGGAGGGGTCTACTGTTATTATCATTAATTCTGACAGCTCCTTTATCTTAAATTTAAAAACAGTGTCTCTTTTGAGCCAAATAATAAATAATCTAAACACTGTCAAATTACACTTCTAGAGAATCTGTTGGGGAATATTATATTAAGGTGTGTTGCTTTTGTTTATACTACATCTGTTTAACTCTGGGAAGCTGTGATTCTTTGCCTGTCTAAAACACCTGATTGTCTAATGATGCGCTGAATGGTCAATAGTGAGGCAGGAGCAAAGAGAAGTGGGGCTGGTAGGCAGAGTATAAAGAGGATAAACAAGGAACAAGGAGGAATGAGAGAGTAAGTGGAGGACATCAGGGATGAGCTCTGCAGCCATGCAGCCAATTGTGGAGTAAGAAGGAAAGTTAGATATACAGACATAAGAAAGAGAAAATTCCAGAGGGACAGCTTAAGTTAAGTAAAGCTGGCAAGAAACAAGCCAAGCTAAAGCCGAGCGCTTGTAACTAAGAATAAACCTCTGTGTGTGACTGATTTGGGAGCTGGGTGTCAGGCCCCCAAAAGAGCCTAAAGAGCAAAAACATCACACAACAAAGCTTGCTTGTCTAGTATTAGAACACAAAAATATAAACAATGTCCTATATGTCTTTACATAAATATGTGAAGATATTCTTCTATTCTTGAAGAGTTTGCTTTGATGCCCATCACCAACTAGAGTTATAGAGAGAGGATACTACACTTGAAGATGTTTGCCAGGTTCCAGATCCACTCAGGTTTTGGTTTTGCCAGCTACTAGCTGTGTGACAAACTTCTTTGTATCTTTCAAGGCTCAGTTTCCTCACCAGAATAGGAAACAGAAAAGGAGCCAGAGAAGTTGTGGTGAGCATTTTCTGAGGTCATTTGGAGTAAATTTCCAACACAAGGTCTGTCTGTGTGGCCTCGTGTCAGTGTGTCACTGGTGACTAAGTTGAGCCACTAGGAATGACATTTCTGATCAATTTCTCGTGTTTGTACCCAATAGCAAACAGGTCTTTCAAGTTAGTCCCCTAAGGCAGTGGTTTTCAACCTTCATAATACTGAGACCGTTTAATACAGTTTCTCATGTTGTGGTGACCCATAGCCATAAAATTATTTCATTGCTACTTCATAACTGTAATTTTTCTATTATTTTGAATTGTAATATAATATTTGATATGAAGGAAATTTGATATGTGATCCATGTGATCACCCCCAAAGGATCACAAACCACAGGTTGAGAACCACTGCTCTAAATGGCTCACATCTATGTCTTCTTAAGTCAGGTCCTATTCTGTAACATGAGGGCCTGCTTGGGGTTTCTGTCCTGCCCTGTACCCCACAGCCGGCAAGGTCTCAAAGAAAATCATAAAGAGGACTCCATAAGATTATAAACTGATTGGCCCATTAGCTCAGGCTTCTTATTAGCTCTTATCACTTATATTAACCCATTATTCTGATCTATGTTAGCCATGTGGCTCAGTACATTTTTCAGCCAGACAGGTTATATCTTTCTTCTCGGTGGTCTGGGCTGGAATGGAAGCAATGGGCTTCCTTCTTTCCAGCATTCTCCTGTTCTCATTGCCCTGCCTCTAGTTCCTGTCTGGTAGACCTGCTTATACTTCCTGCTTGGTCAATCAGCATTTTATTTAAATACATGATTGACAGAATACAGACACTTCTCCTGCACCATTTCCTTCTTCTTCTTCTTCTTTTTTTTTTAAACAAAGGAAAATACCCACAGTCCATATTTTGGGAATGTAGGCATAGTATTCCAGTTTACTTCCTGCTGGTTGGGGGTACTGATAATCTTATAAGGAACTAAAGAAAATTTAGAGTTATAATCAAGTCCTGACTGGAGTATCCTGTGAGTCTTGATCATCTCAGGCAGCAGTCTTGAATCTGTTCTGATGTAGAACTCAGACATCTGGGCCATCTGTTCCTACTGGAGATTTCT
>LOEQ01014836.1:0-16956 GCA_001685075.1 Bramus lutescens
CTCTCTCTCTCTCTCTCTCTCTCTCTCTGTCTCACTTGCTCTCTCTCTCTGTCTCACTTGCTCTCTCTCTCTCTCTCTCTCTCTCTCTTTTTATCCTTTTTACAGGAACCAAACTGTTCTTTCCTGGATTCAAAACAACCTTATTTCTGGATTCATAAATTTCAATGTTTTTCAGTTGTTTCCAATTGTTATGGTTTGAATCAATTCTTCATTCACTGAAATACCTTGTGGAATGAGTCCAGAGAGATCCTCAGAGTTGAAGAACTGCATTTGCATGATTGTGTTTCGTACGTTCATTATTTTCAGACTTCCTTTCATATAAACTTTGTGCCTTTAATTGACCTGGTACAATTTATATTTCAAATATGGGCCTTGGCATTGTTTTATCCTACCTAGAGAAATAACTTCTTACCCCAAACAATAGGAGGTGTGTTTTCAGCATTTTCACTATTTAAAAGTTCTGCTAATTCTATTATCATGCTACGAAGTGACCAGAAAAACATAGCTTCCATTGAACACATACCTTTAAGATCTCTCTAGGTGCTTTATGCATGCTTATTGGGTGAAAATAACATCTTTGCTGAAATGTCTCCACACGTTGGTATGTATATTTATTTATGTGTATCTTCATCAGAACTAGAACAGTTTATGTATTATTTCAGTATTGTTATATGAATTATATATTTGATATCTAGAAATTTACATTGGATAATATTGATGAATAGTTGGCAATGATCTATTTGATTATAAATTTATTCATTTAAAACATTTTAATAGAAAAGCGGTTTTCAACTAAAATGTATTTAATCTCTACTGGAATTACATCAGAAATAAAATACATAAAAAGTGTTCTTTTCATTTAATAAAATCAACGATGTGCAGAAATTTCATCCCTTATTCTTTTCTGTATGTTCTACTGTACCCGATAAAATCAGCTCTGCTAAAAGATTAATTCCTAAATTTAAAATGGAATGTCTGCTACAAAACTAAATCATGGCCAGCAGACTGCGTAACATAAATCCTTCACAGGGTGCGGTAACCTTTATCGTTTTGAAATGTGCCCCATCAAGGAGCCCTCAGGAAATGTACAAGGGACCTATGTGACATTTACATAGCCACTGTGTCAGATTAGACTCAGTGATCTTTCCGGATCATCCCAGCAAATACTGCACAGAGCAGTTGCCTGTCAGATTGCCTAACATCCGATGCATCGCAAACAAACAGAAGCAATTGGGCCCTGTTTCCACTAGAGCCCCATATCAGAGGATTGCCTATCAGGGACAGTCTTCAAGCTCAATTCTTTCAAACTGGAGGTTCTGGAAACATACTGAAACCCAATCGTGTGATATTTGCCTGGTACCCCAGGCCAAGTAGCAGGCAGCAAATATTTTGCAGCCAGCACATCCCTGAGCAACCTGAACATCCACTGGACTTGTTTGGTTCATTACTGAGTGATTCCCTTATAGTAAAAGAGATTATGATTCTGAATTTTATTCTTTTAATATTATAAAGAAAGCAAGACCATGTTTTTCAGTTTTTGTTTTGTTCTGTTTTGATGTTATCAAAAAGTACACATTGGTGTGGAAGTAGAAAGCTGAAGGCAGGTTAGTATCACTGGCTTGGATGGTCAGAATCTGTGTGTTTGAGGCAGGGAGACTGGAGGAGGTAACTCGGTGTTTGCCTCCACGCTTTAGAATCATATCTGCACAGAATTGACTAAGAAATAAAAGCAGTAAAAACCCAGATACAAGAAATGAGAATCAGCACATTTTAAACTGAGTCGAAAAGAGAGAACTGAAAAATTGTTGATTTCACAAGTGCCTTAAATGATATTCTCCCTCCCTCCTTCCCTCCCTTTCTTCTTCCCTCCTGCCTTCCTTTCACCTCCCGTGTGTGTGTGTGTGTGTGTGTAGTCTTCCTGTCTTTCTCCACATTTTTATTATTGATACTGTAGTTGTTATAGACAGGATAGCTCACTGAACCTTAGTTTAATGATGAAGCTGAACACATTGGCCAGGGAGCTCAGTGGTTTTGCCTGTCTCCACCCTCCTAGTGCTGAGTAGGAGCTGTCATTTCTCGTTTTTATGTGCCTATGTGTGCCTTCATGTTTGTTTAGTGATACTCTTCCTACCAAGCTATCCATGTAGCTCCAGGTCCATCAGTTTCTATTTTTATTTTAATCTATACTAATATTTTTGTATTGAATGATTTTTTCATTTGATATATAAAACCAGGGTTACTTTTGTAGTGGATAAAGGTACTACTGATGACTGCACGAATACTCTTGTTTTGGACATGGACTGAACTGGGCAAATCAGGATCATAGTCACCTTGGGTATGGCTTGATTGTGAGTGTACTTCTAATATTTTATTAGTTGAAGCTTGATCACTAAGAGGATAAGAAATGAAGGTAATGCTTTTAAGAAGCTATTTGGTCAAGAGAAGTGAATTAAAGCCCTTGTAAATGATATTTGGCTCGCATGTCCAAGCCCTGGGGCACTGTGCTTCAGAGAACTACCCCCTCACATTTTGCCATTCTGTTGTCTGTACACGAGAAACAGTATTCTTGCTATTTGTCTGATGTGTTTCTTTTTTCATGTAAGAACAGCAAGATGGTCCTCGGTGGATGCTGAGAGTCAGCATCTTGGTCCTGCATTTCTTAGGACTGTGCACAAGCTTGAGTCATATAAGAAGAGGGTACATGCATTAAGGACTTGTCTACATCAGATTGGCCTGAAGGCAAGTCTTTGTGGCATTTTCTTGATTAATAATTGGTGATAGAGGAGCCCAACCCAATGTAGTTGATACTACCTCTGAGAAGATGGTCATGGGTTGTATAAGAAACTAGACTGAGCAAGCCATGGGGAACAGTTCATAAACAGAATTACTTCATGATAGCCTCCCAGACCCTGCTCTGAATTCCTGCCATGACTTTGCATCAGATTGAGCTATTACCTATAAAATGAACCAAACCCTTTTCTTGAAAGTTGCTTTTAGTCTTGCTTTTTACCACAGCAATGGGAACTTTAAGTGCAATATGCTTCCAAACTGTAAGAGAGAAATTTCTTTTTATTATAATTTTCCCAGTCTAAAGCATTTGTCAGAGCAGCAGGGATAGACAAAGTCTCATTGCTTCTGTATAAAATGCATATGGATACAGATATCTAGCTTTAAAGGGTTGAGATTCTATGGAAACTCCTCTTTAATAATAAAGTCATGAGAAATAAACCTAAAAGTTGCAAAGGAGTAGTAATTAGAACTCAGCAAGGTTTCTTTGTACATCTTTATGTCTTCCATTGCCTAGGCTTAGAGTGCAGAGGGGACAGGATTCTTGCCTCTAAAAATATTTTCTACTGGAGACTAGCAAGATAACTCAGTAGTGAAGAGCACTGGTTGCTCTGTCAGAGGACCCAGGTTCAGTTCCCAGTGGCCATGTGACAGCTCACAACTGTCTCTAAATCCGGTTCCCTTGGGTCCAGTGCACTCTTCTGGCCTCTGTGGTGATCAGGCCTATGTATACTACACTATGTATCTCATCCATAGTTTTTTATTCACAGCACCGTGTCAATTTACTAAAAGTATGCTGCATATATGAAAATTTAGTGACTGTACTGATGTCACTTAGTTCTCCATTGTTCCTCTTTTTCTCTTCCAAAATAGAAATCTCATCTCTTGCTTTTTCTTGTATAGTTGATGTTAGTATCAATGAACCTAACTCTTGCTTTATAGTGGTTAATCTGTCTCTATTATTAAACAGGTGAGATTCAGAATTTCCATGAGTATGTCTGTAAAGAATTTTCTAGGTGAGTTAGTTTAAATGGGAATACTCCCTTAAATGTGGGAAGTGACATTTCATGGGCTGGGTTCCCAAACTATATAAAAATGGGAATGCTAACCATAAATAAACACTCATATCATTGGGCTTCTTTACAGTGGATGCAATGTGACCAGCTTCCTATGCCTCCTGCCCCATCACTTTCTTGACTAGAGATACTCTTCCCTTGAACTGTAAGCCAAAATTAACCTTTCCTCCCTTAACCTGAAAAGGCATTTTGCTAAAACAATGGGAAAAGTAACTAATACAATCTCTGACCACTTACTCACATTTGATACTCGTGACACTCCAACACCCTACACAAGAATATAAGAGTAAAAAAAGATAAGTAGAAAAGTGCTTATAATTTCTCAGTTCTCAGTTCCAAAGGAAAAAGAAAACTATATACAGAATCCTAGACTATTTGTGATCCAAATTCTAGGAATTGAGAGAGAGAGAGAGAGAGAGAGAGAGAGACTGATATTGAAATTGTCTTTCAAATATTAAGTGTCTAAAATAATTAAACTACAGGAAATCCCACTCTGCATCAAGACTTACTAGCAGGCTTTGGAAATCAATTTGGCAGTTTCTCAAAAAACTAGGAATCATTCTGCCTCAATACCCAGCACATCCATAAAGAACACTCTATCCTGTCATAAGGACATTCATTCAACTATGTTCAAAACAACTTTATTCATAATAGCCAGAAATAGGAAACAAACCAAAGATCCCTCAATCAAAGAATGGATAAAGAAAAAAAGTGATACATTGACATAGTAGAGTATTATTCAACTGTTAAAAAGTAAAATCATGAAATTTTCAGGCAAATAGATTAAACTAGAAGAAAATCATCCTGAGTGAGGTAACATAGAACCATAAAGACAAACACAGTATGTACTCACTTATAAGTTAATATTAGTTGTAAAATAAATAATAATCATGATATAATCCACAGACTGAGACAGGAAGATTCAATATGTGTGTGTATTATATATGTAATACATTATATGTGTGTATTATATATAGTATATGATATATATGTATATATATATATGTATAACATAAAGTTGACTCCAAATTACTGAAGGAAAAGATCACATTTCCCCTGGGACGCATAGCTTAATTCTTTAGGTAGAGTTGAAATTTTATTAACAGAGAATAAAAAATGCCTAAGGCTTTATTCAGTAATGGGGCGCTTAACTCTTCCAAAATGGCAATTTATTATAGCAAAAGATTGAAAAATACTCTACTCATGTATGAGATCATTGTTCTCTTCTCTGTTCTAGGGCAACCTAGACATCCTGACCTTCATAATTTGTGTAATGACCCTAGTATGATTCCTAACAATGGCTTAGTTTGTTGTGAAGATGTACTGAACTCCAACCACTCTAAAGAGACATCTCATAAGAAGCAGAAGTACAAAACAGTGTGTTATAAAATAGTCCCAGGAAGTAATTCAATCTCTGCATTTGAAAGATACATCATATACACCCCCAGATCTAATATTTTATTCTAAAATGATGCAATAAGATCCTATTTGGGAAAAAATAGTTAAAAGAATTTTAATTGCTTTAAACTACTTTATGCCTCAATTCTTACAAAGAGGCATGTCTTTTGATTTTATTGTATTACATTTAGCATGTATTGTATGTCGGTGTGTACATGTGAACACAGAAAGAACTTGCACACATGTGGAGGTCAGAGGATAACTTGCAGGAATCAGCTCTCTCCTTCTACCTTGTGGGTCCTGGGGATTGAGCTGAGGTCCTCAGGCTTGAGGGACAGCACCTTTCCCCATTGAGACATCCCATCAGCTGCAAGAAATACTTCTATATGTGATTTACACAAACTTTTACCATAGAAAGTGAAATACCCAGGGAAAATTGCATTTTTCCTTCATAACTGCAGATCTTAGAGTGCCTCTAAGTTGTCTTTCTGAATGTTGTTCACATTGGGTAAACCTCAGGAAGTGTCCAGGGAGTTTTTCTTAGAAAAGAGAGTTCAAAGGTTGCATAAAAGTGCATACATTTCCTTTACCTTTAACTAATATATCAGTGGCTTTAGACTCCTCTTATTGGATATATCACATACTCCCCATATTTAATATTTTATTCTAAAGTAATGTGATGAAACCCTATTAGAAAATATTTGGATTGAAATAATTTTAATTCCTTCAACCTACTAATTTATGCCTCAATTTTTACAACAAAGTACTTCCCTTTCATTTCATTATTTATTGTGTGTGTGTGTGTGTGTGTGTGTGTATTACTACTGACAGTCACTGTCATTGGGTCGTATTATTTATATTTAATCAGAGTCCTGAGATCAGTTCTGTTTCAGACACCACTTAAGAAATGATGACTCTTCCTTTGGGATTAGTCACCTTTGACCTCTGTATTCACGGTAGAGATCAGGCTCTGCCCTGTTTTATGTTACACCACTCCCTAAGTTACTCCATCTTGCAGAGACTAGAGCGGTTTGCTTTGCCCTGGGTGTCTTCAGCTTACAAAGCATCAGTTGGCTGCATTGTGATGACAAATACAGAGACAGGGTGACTCTTTGTGCTCAAAGACACCACAAGCCTACCTCACACAAACTAAGAGGCTCTGACTTACTTATGCAAGCAAAAGCGTGTCCACCTATGAATCTATCAATGCAGACTGAGAACACAATGTCACATGGGTTTATTAAATCCTTATCAGACAAATGAGACCTGTAAACTTTTCAAACACAACAGACCAGAGAAGGCTGGAATGTGTTCGCCTGAACTCCAGCATAGGAATGGCATTTCCATCAAGGAGCATATTGAGTTTACCATTTCCACTATGGGGTTGTAGTAAAGATGGAAGCACTCAACTTTGCTTTTGCTGACATGGCTGAAGTTTGCAGCCATGTATCCATGCCATGACCGACTCTTCCCTCTAGAATCATAATCTAAAATCAACTCTCATGTTCATAAGTTTCCTTCAGTCATGGAATTTTGCCACAGCAACAAAAAGTAATTAACATGGGTGTAAGTTCATTACATGTTTTCTTCCCTATTTGACAGCCAAAGTAAAATGTTCCTCCATAACCCAGGGATCACCCTCAGAATGGATCTGAGGCTGAACTATTATAAAGAATATGCAATTATTTCACATTCATACTAAATTCTGATACTGCAATATTCGTTTCCATTTTGAAATTAACATTCAAACAGGTTTTCCTGTTTGATTTTACCACTTTCTAAATGGCACCATGTAAAAGAATGAAATGGTAGAGGAAATAGAAGAGAAGGAAAAATAAATAAATTACCGCTTCTAACTGTGCAGATGATTTTGCTGCTGTTATTTATTTCCTTAAAGCGAATGAAAGGAAAGCAAGGATGAAGACAGAGAATGGAAAAAAATGAGAGAGAGATAGACAGACAGAAGGGAGAATATAAAGAGACAAAGTTTCCTCCCTTTACAGGAGAAGGGATATCATCCATTCCTTAATGCCACATCTGAGAATAATGAAAAATATGAAAATATCTCCAAGTAGACAAAAACAAGTCCCTTAGCCCTCATGCACTATTCCAGTTACCACGAATAAATATAATGTATTTAATAACAATCCAAAATGATCTAAATGGCTATTATCTGCTATTTTCTCAGAGGTTTAACAAATTATGTAGGAAATTGCCTGATATTCCAAACAGGACATGACATGCTGTGGTAAAGAATGTTTTAAACAGTCCTCCTATTACTACTATGTACAAGAGAATGTTAATCCCCCCTCCCAGAGCACCTGTCCACTGGAAAGTACAAACACAGAGGCTTGCATTATATAAAAAAGGAAAAAATAGACACTATCATCCTGAAACCAGTTGTTTTCCCCTGATAAAAATGCATTTTGAGAAAAAGCATGTGGAAAAACTAAAATTACCTATAATTTAAAATATCATGAAAAGGAGACACCTTCATATTGGCAGTAATAGATGAAAATAAAAGGGTATTAATGAAAATAATTCAGACAAACTGAACTTGTTTCTCCCTACATAGACAAATAGAAAGGTTGTATTTCAAGGTAGCTCTTCAAATTTCCTTCAGAAAAAACAGCAGCATTTTTTCCCAAAATACTGGTTCTATCCCGACCTAATAAAGCATTAATGTACAGAGTATGGAACACAGTCATATGAGTATCATTTCATCAAATGATGAAGGGTAGAACTTTTTCTTTCTGATATCTTGCCTCTTACCCCTCTTTAAGATATATTTTAATCTATGTTTTTGAATACCAGAGATTGAATTTAAGGTCTGGTACATGCTAGGCTAGTATACCACTACTGAGCTAGGTCCTTATACATCCTATGTAAATACTCTATAATTAAGCTAGGTCCTCCATTCCTTTTTTGGAGGGAATTGTTTATTTGTTTGTTTGTTTTGAGGAACTGTCTGGAAGGGGCTCATAAGGCTGTAGAGTATAGGAGGCCTTGTGAACCTCTTTTATTTGATTAATTTTTTATTCTTCTCTCATATATTATATCCCTGCCACAATTTCTCCTATCTTATCTCCTCCCAATCCTCCACCCCGTAATATTCTCCAGATCCACTCCTCCTTCATTTCCCTTCAGAAAAGAGCAGGCCTACTCAGGATATCAACTAAACATGGCACATCAAGTTGCAATAAGTCTAGGCCCATAGCCTCATATTAAGACTAGATGAGGCTACCCAATAGGAGGAAATGGGTCCCAAAGGCAGGCAAAAGGGTATAGATAGCCTTTGCTCCTACTGTTAGGAGTCCCACAAGAACACCAACCTAAATAACCATAATATATATGCACAGGACCTAGAACAGACACATGCAGGGTCCCTGTCTGTTGGTTCAGTCTCTGTGAACTCCTAGAACTCTGGTTAGTTGATTCTGTGGGTTTTCTTGTGATGTCCTTAACTCTTCTAGCACCTACAATCCTTTATCCCTCTCTTATACAGAATTCCCCAAACTCTACTAAATTTTTGGATGTGGGTCTCTGTGTCTGTTCCCATCAGTTGCTGGATCAAGCCTTTCTGATGACAATTATACTAGGCTTCTGTCTATGAGTATATAGAGTATCATTAAGAATAACGGCATTGTTTCATTGACTCTTTCTTTTTGTTAGTCATATTTGGGTCTATCCTGAGTCTCTGGGCAGTGTACCATGAGTTCTAATAGGTCTTAATAACAGAAGCCTAGATACTGGGGAAAATGTTGAGAGATCAGAGAGACAAAGGAGCAAAACCATGGTCACCTTACATCTCAACTTCAGAACCAAAAAAAGATTGTGTTCCTGTTTCTGAAACATATCACTTCCTCTCTCTGCACAGCCATATCACTTTTGTCTGTCTATATTGACCACCAGATCTCTATGGTTAACTAGTGGCTAGCTCTGCTCTCTGATCTTCAAGCAAGCTTTATTTATAAAAACAATATATCACATTTTCCCTTTTTTGTCTAAAAATAAAGGTTATAACTAATATAAGAAAAACTATATACATTAATTATAATAACTATATACAATATATACAGTCAATGAATACATAAACAATGTCTAGTCCATTAAGAATTGACAGTTCCAGAGAAAATACTTCATATCTATCCTATCTTGGTGAGTTGAAAGGTTGTACCTAATTCACTTTCTGTTCTAAATTGTATTAACAAACTATCTTTTCATGTCTCTCAACCTTATACCCTGTTTTCATTTCTCTAGTGATTTTTTTCTGAATCTGGTAAGAAAGAAAACTATAACATAAGGTCTTCAATGCCATCAGAGAAAAAAACAATATTCACTGAGTAAGCAGGAAGTGTAAGCAAGTGACTTTCAAAGAATGTGAGAAATGACTGAAATACCTGGCTGCCTGGAAAGCCATCCATATTTTTCTGAAATGTTGAGACATCCATCTTCGGCTTGTAGGCATAGCATATCTGGCAGACTTTTTCATAAAGCAGGATGTACTGAAGAACTGTTCTTGTCTTGGCAAAGTTCAACAGACTTTTTTTTTGTGTCTGCTTGTCCAATTTGTCCAGCATACTGTCAGCAGTGAAGGCAAGGGCACTTTCTTACCCAGTGGATAACTTTTGCCACAAAGAAAGTAAGCTCCATGTGGAGTTTCTCCAATGTCCACCATCTTCTCTGAAGTATATTGGTTCTGTTAGAAGCAGACATGTTTCATTGTCATAAAAAAGAAAAGAGCCTATGTTATTAAAATATCTTGAATGTTATACTCTGTAGATCTCTGAAATGTTTGAAGATGACCTGTCTATATAAAATATATCTCTGTTTGACCTTGAAAACATACTTAATTTGTTCAAGTTCAATTGCAATAGGTGATTAATCATTAATCTTCATTTCCTTATTATAATAACTAGTGGGTAATAATAACTTTCAAGGGCTTGAAATTTGCATTAGACTGTTAAATCAATTGCATAGGTACCATACCATGAACAAGATTAGACATGTATGTACATTATGTTCTAACAAAAGTAATCTCAACTTTGTATCAATGTACAAAAAAAAATCAAAGCCAATATAAAATATTTAAAACTATTGGTTGCTTTTTTGGTTTAAAAGTAGACTCACTAATCTACCTTTTAATGCTATTTGTTCATTTATAGAAGTTTGACAAAATATTTGTTTTATGGTTTCTTCTGAATTTTTTGTTCTCTCTTCCATAGCTTTTCTATCATCCAGAGGAGTATAGTTTTGTATTTTTGGCATTGGTTCTTTAGTGTCTCTGAGAAGTTTTCTTCATGGTTTGTCAAGGGAGCCTGAAAGAGGCCCCTCAAGGAGTTTCCTGATGGTAAAGTATTATCTTGTCTGTCCCTTGTTGACCTACATTCATTGGTCCAATGCCTGCCTTTACCATACCTTCTGTATAATCAAGAAGTAAATGACATTCTATTTGAATTATGCTTAGAAAAAAATTGCTTCCAGGAATACTCTGTTTATAATCCATTTCTAGTTGACCATATTTGCCACAATTTTAACATGCAACATTTCAATTTTTTTCAAACCTCTGAAAATCACCTATACATCATCGTGCTCATGAGATTCAATACTGATTGTATCTCGAATCCATTCCTCCAAGTTTGCAGATCTTGTCTTTAATGGCATAATTACCCTTTTGCATTGTGCATTAACATTTTCAAAAGCCAGCGATTCCATTATCATTTGTCTTGCTTCTTGATCTGGTATCATTCTATTAAGTGCTATAAAGCCAGTCTTTGCAAGAAATCTGTGAAAGCATATTTTGGGCCCTCTATAACCTTAGTAAATGACTCAATTTTCTTTCCTACTTCTCCAATTCTGCTCCAAGCATTCAAAACTGCTGTGTGGCATAAATCTAGGACATGGTCATCATATAAAGATTTTATTTGTAATTCAACATAATCTTCCTCTCCAAATTGGTCTTGGGAAATTTCCATATCTCTAGTCCTACTTCATTGTTCATTGATCTAAGCTTCTTCTTTCAACCAAGTCATCCATTGTAATTGAGGACAAGAATCCAAGACTGCTTTAACTAAGTCTTTCCAGTCTCTAGGGGTAATTCTATTACAAGTAGGTCATGAGTTTAACATCTGCTTCACAAAAGGTGAATTCATGCTATATGAGACTGTTACTTCATTGAGTCTCCATAAATCTAACATTTTCACAGGAGTCCATTTAACTCTTGTATAGCCTTGGGGTATCTATCATTTGGCAGTTCCTATAATGTGACTGGATAAATTAAAGTTGGTTGTTTGAAAACCTTAGGCTGCTCCCCCTAATCTTATAATACAATTCTGAAAATGGTTCTACATTAAATTTCTGTTTGGATCTGAATATCTCTATGATCTGTTTTATTAAGTTTTTCTAAAACTTGTATCTTAGCACTCATATTAATCAACATTTTAGCGCAAAAACAAAAATGACAAAACTGTTGTTTATAATTGACATTACAATAGTCCCATCTAAATTAGTTATCCTTTCATTTAATTGTTCCATTTCAAACTGTCCAGTGTATTATATATCATACTGAGACCTAAATCCCTTCATAGTAATAGTGTTTCCCATTTTTTAATGTGGGAAAACTCTATTTTAACTAGTTCTTCCCTTTAAGAAATCCCAATTGTTTTACCAAATCTGCCAACAATGTCGGTGAACTGTGAGGTATAGCACATTTGAGCTAATAACACAGCTTAGCTGGTGAACAACTTAGGTGAGGACAGCTACAGCTGGTAGCTTGTAGCTGTGAGCAGCAAGTGATAGCCTAAGGAGAGGGGATGTAGGGAAAGTCAGCAACCCCTGGTGGAGGGAAGGATGGGGGGGAGAGACAGACAGACGGATGGCTATCTAAAAAACAAATAGGGGGTTGTGCCGAAAAAGCACATGTGGCAGAGAGCTGCCTGAAGGCAGAGCTGGTCAGTCTAGGCAGTCTAGGGCAGGTAAATCCTTCGGCATTTGGAGCCCAAGTGCTTCTGGAGTTTGGGTGGCAGCTGGAGACTGTTTCAGAGAAGCTACAAAAGCAAAATTCCAAAGTCACTCTGAGGCTTGTCGAAAAATACAAAGACCTAGCAGGTTGGGGCAGGAGCCCTGCATGCAGCTCCCATGAGAGTCCCAAGTGCACCTTCAGCCTGTGCTGGTGGCTACAAAGCCACAGGCAAGTGACCTTTTCATGAATTCCTGCCTTAAAGTTGGGTACCAATATGTAGCATGAATTCTAATAGATCTTAATTATAAAAGCCTGGAGTCAGCTATTGGGAAAAATACTGAGAGATCAGAGAGACAAAGGAGCCAAACCATGGCCACCTTACCTCTCAACTTTCCAACCAAAAGGAGACTAAGTTCCTGTTTCCTACTGCTTTATCACTTCCTCCCTCTGCCCAGCTATATCACTTCCTGACTGTCTGTACTGACCTTCAAATCTCTATGGTTACCCTGCAGCTAGCTCCCCCTTCTAATCTTCAGGCAAGCTTTATTTGTACAAACAAGATATCACCTCAAGGCAGTGTCAGGGGTAGGCTCCTAGTAGCTTGGGTCTCAAGCTGGACCAGTTGTTGTGGTAAGTCCCACAAGTTCTGTGACACCTTTACCCCAACTCATCTTGCAGGTAGAACAAATAGTGTTGTGTCTGGCTTGGTGACACAATGCCTCCACTAGAAGTCTTGTTTTGCTACAGAGGATGGCCAGTTCATTGTCCATATCCCGCATTACTAGGCGTCTTAGCTAGAATCACCCTCAGAGATTATTGGAAGTTTCCATTGTACTAGGTTTCTACCTTACCCCCAGAATGCCTCCCAATTCCAGTTGTTTCTTCTACCACTCTCTTGCCATTTTCCCCCACCTGATCCCTTCTGTTTCCATCCTCACCTTCTCCTTTCTACCTGTGATTTTTATTTATTTTGCCTTCCCAAGGAGATCATTTTGTTCCCCTTTAAGCACTCCTTGTTGCTTGGCTTCTCTTGGTCTGTATTGTAGCATGATTATTTTTTACTAAACAGCTAATATCCATTTTTAAGTTAGTACATACCATGTTTGAGTCTTGAGTTACCTCAAGTAAGGTCGAATTAGGATGATATTTTTCTAGTTCCATCAATTTGCCTGGAAATACCATGATGGTATTTTTTTAACAACTGAATATTATTCCATTTTATAAATGTACCACATTCTCTTTATCCATCCTTCAGTTGAGAGACATATAGATTGCTTCCCAGTTTCTCTCTATAATGAATAAAAATGCTGTGAACACAGTTAAATAAGTGTCCCTGTAGTAAGATGTCATGTCCTTTGGGTATATGTCCAGGAGTGAAACAGCTGATTCTTCAGGTAGATAATAATATTTTCTGTTTTGATGAAGAATGTTGCTTAATTGCACAGATTAGCCTTCAAGTGGTTCGACAATTTAGACAAGCCTTAAAATTGTGATAACTAAAGACTTCCCAGTGAACGGAGCTTACAGGATGTACTACATGTTTGTCTTCATCTAAATTCCATTGTGAGCAGACAGAAATTTGACCTCTCTTTCCTTTATTCTCTACCATCTTCAGTGTCTTTTCTGTGACCTTCCCTTCTTTCACATCCACATTCCTTTTTCAATGTAATCTTTTTTCCATTCTAGTGCCTTATAAAAGACTATCAACATGTATTTGAAACAATTAAAATATTATATTATTTTTATTAAATTTTCATAAAAATATAGCGTTTAGATATTTTTAAAAGGAGATCATTACAGAAAGCCTCCAGCAGTCAAGCTTCAGAGAACAACTGACTATGGGGTCTGTAACATCACCTGATACATCTATAGCCCAAGTCCTGCACTCAATGCTCAGGAATTATTCTGAGATGGCGCAGAAAGATTATAGGAATGAGAGGCCCAGGGTCACCCTGCACATACTATGCTCTCTGTTACTGTGCCACACTCCAACATTGCAGTTTTGAGACAGTGCCTCACTATAGCCCAGGCTAATCTTGAACTTGTTGTAATTCTGGGTCTATTTTGATGTACATGATTTCAGGTACATGTCATTATGCCCAGTGCCACTAAGATATTTTCTTGGGCATAAAGCAGGCTAACTATCTTATTTCTGATGACCCAATAACACACTGGTTCAATTCTACACCATGGAGAGAAATCAGTAATAGTCCAAATACTTGAGGATTAATATGCACTGAAGGGGAAAATAAAAATTTTCATAGTTTTCTTCTTTCTTTTTCTCCTTTTTTCTGCTAAAATGATAAAAATGACAACCTTATAGTTGCTTTATAAGTAGTAAAATGAGAAAGAGAATAAAATAATACTTCATTATATGTATGACAACTCATCCAAAAATACTGTGCCCTTTTGCTGATTAATAAAGATCTGATAGCATTGAAACTCCAAGATTAAAAAGAAACCTTAAGGTTCTTCCAGTAGAAAATTCTAAGAGCTTGTCTGATGGACAACCCCTTACCACTGGAAGAGAAGTGTTCAAACATAGGGCTATAACCATATTGATCATGAATAAATAAATAGAGAAAGGACATTGGAGAAAACTGAAGAGAGAATTTCACATTAAAAATTATATTCATATTTACATTCTTGGAATAAAATATTGTTATTACTTTGTTAGGATATTAGTAACAAGCAATTTCAAAGAAAAAAAGAACCCCAGGTCTTCAAGAGCCAATGAGGGTTAAAAATTCCAGAATTTACTTTTAGTGATTAACCAAGAAAATAATGTACCTTCATGAGGAAAATCATATCATACTAATGCTGAGTAGTTATAGAGGATGTGAGGGAGAGAAGACTGGGATGAGGGAGAGAGCTATGTTTGCTGGCTCAGGTCTGAAATTCCAGCTTCTAAGAGGAGGTTGAGCCGGAGTGTTCCAAATCTGAGAGCTGCATGAGCTAAACAGTGAGCAAGAGCAGCTGGGTAAAAGTTGTGGAACTCGGTTTCAAAATAAAAATCCTAACAACATACCAGGAATAGAGCCCAGTGGTAGAGAACTTGGCCCAGCTTACGAGCAAACCTCTGATCTGATCCAGTGAACCTCAACTTTTCCTTTGGCTTCCTTCAAATGAACTGAACATGCTTGGACAAAGCAAAAATTATAATAATTATATATGATGTATGCATGTATCTATGTGAACAGTTAGCATGTGTATAGTACAACGTTTCAGAAGAAGAGCAAGAAAGCGTAGTAATGGGTAATGAGAAATGAAGAAATGTAGGCGAAAGGATACAAGCGTCATGAAAGAGTTATCAATATAAAGTTAAATATTTTCTAGTTCCAACTCCATCACAGTTGAAATTTCTTTTAATTCCTTTACCATTACCATAATAGGAATCAGACATGATTAGATGCTGAATATATTTTTCTCATTGATCCACTTAGAGAAAGTTTCTTTTGTTTTGCTTTGTCTTTTAAGTTTTGTTTTGGAGAGGGATTTAGTGACCTGAAATCTTTTTTCCTTATGTTTAAAACCATATAAAAATCATTGTATTATAGTATAACTTATTTTATAAATTATTTTGCTGCACATAAAGTAGAGGGTGGTTTCTTTTATTTTATTTTTAAAGTATAAACCTCTTCTACACAGGGTGAAATCTGACCAGCATCTTGGCCAATGGCAGTTAAGAACTCAACACTTTCATCCTGGCCCACATGTAGTACAATGTTTCAGGTGAGTGCATTCCCAAGTTAGAAACAGAAGGTTTATGAATAAGGGAGGCCCCAGAAATTTAGAGTAAAAGACCGTCTGAATGACAGGTAATTGGAAATTTCCAGTTAAGTAATAAATTTTTGTTATTTAAAGTGGTGGAAGTGATATCAGAGAGAGTAAAGGTTTGCACCTACCATCTGAGAGTTGGCTCTGTGCTTGGTTGAGACAGGAAAGGGTGGACAGAAGGCTGGGGCTTGCTGTTGAAAATTCAGCCTTGAGCCTATTAAAGACAAGGGGAAAATTCACAACTTTGTTCTACAACAGATAAGAACAGCTCTTAAAAAATTAAGAGAAGGCTCATCAATTGGGCTTTGTGTTCTCCTGTGGAACCTTGAGCTCCCTGACTTGTTCTTGCCTTAATTTTTTTAAAGCACAACAGGCCAATTATTGTTCTAGTGCTACTTTCAATAAATGGACTCTCTTAACAAGTATAGGGGGAACCAGAGGTGACAGGTGCTCAATTGGCAAAATCAGTAACTTATTTTTCTTACTCTGTTTTTAAGACCCTTTAAAAAACCAACATGTTATTTCAGGGACATGTTATTTCAGGGACAGTAAGGTGAATTGTTCCAAATCCTAATATTTAATTTCTAGATATTTGTTGAGAACAGTATTTTAAATTGTTAATCTATAGTTATGCTGTCTGGAGTTCATGAGGGCCACTATATTTTGTAATGTAATGCTTTATGATTTAGCATAGAGTCCAATTTTTTGTTTTAATTTTTCTTTGGGGGTTATACAAAACATACAGAAAGCAGGCAGCATATAGGTTCAGCATATAAATAAATGCATGGGGTCAACCATGTAGATAATCTTATGACTGACATGTTTCCCAAATAGGACCCCCATCTGTTCATCCCCTGTGAAATGAGCAGGGCTGCTTCTCCCTTCCAGAAGTCTGGTGGGGGGTTGAAGAGATGGCTCAGTGGTTAAGAGCACTGGCTGCTCTTCCAGAGGTCCTGA